>PVLD010019834.1:0-35315 GCA_004027595.1 Dinomys branickii
GAAAGGAGAAAAGAAAAAGACAAAAATGTATGTATGTATATATGAATATACATATATGCAGGAGGGCTAACATGGTTCTACTATTGTATTATATCACTTAATGCTAAGCAATAATCGATGACGGGTTATTTGATCAATCTTGTATGTCTGTATGTGTTATCCTGAACACACACTTCGAAGAAATCAATATGTAAAGCAGGAACTATTGGTGTTTTGTTGTTGTTGTTGTTGTTGCTGTTGTTTTTGTTTGCCTGTTTTGTTTTTTGTCTTTGGATTTTTGTTTTTTGTGTTTTTTCTGTTGTTGAGAGGATTAAATGTCTGACTAAATTTGCATGTCTGTATATGGGTTCATATATTTACACTTCGAAGATATCAATGGATAAAGCAATAACCACTGTTGAGACCATATCACCTTGTCTATAGATTAGTTGTTATTGTACTATTTTCTATGCTAATTGGTGTCTGTTTGTCAATATGTTTTTGTACTTTTATTTTTTTTAAGTTAAAAAAAAAAAGCAAAAAAAAAGATGAGATCCCAGTTGTTGATTCTTTGAAGTATTTCCTATGCAGTTTGGTTTTTATGGACTCTATGCCTACTCCTATGATTTTAAGATTTTTACCTGTTTTCACTTCCAGTAGATTTAGTGTTTCTGTTTTAATATTGAGATCTGTGATCCATTTTGACTTGAGTTTGGTACATGCTGATAGATATGTGTCTGTTTTCAGTCTTAAGCATGTGGAAAGCCAGTTTTTCCAGCACCATTAGTTAAAGAGCCTGTCTTTCTTCCCATGAGTTTGTTTGGCCCCTTTGCCAAAAGGTTTTTCTGCATTGATGGAGATGCTTGTGTGGTTTTTGTCTTTGGCTCTGTTGATATGGTGTATTACATTTATTGATTGGCATATGTTGAAACATTCCTGCATTCCTGGAAGGAATCCCACTTGGTCCTGGTGTATGATTTTCTTGATGGTTTGCTGCATTCTGTTTGCTAGTATTTTATTGAGTTTCCTGTCTTTGCATCTATGTTCATTAGGGAGATTGATCTGTAGTTGTCTTTCTTGGCTAGGACTTTCTCTGGTTTTGGTATCAGTATAATACTTGCCTGCAGAAATCAATTAGGTAGAATTGTTTCCTTATCAATTTCATTGAAGAGTTTGTGGAGTATTGGCCTTAAATCTCTGAATTTCTTGTAAAATTCTGCTGTGAATCCATCAGGGCCTGGGCTTTTCTTTGTTGGTAAGTTTTTAATCATGTTTTGAATCTCATTGATTGCTATTGGGTTGTTTAGGATTTTATATCTTCTTGATTCAACATTGGTAATTTGTACATATCTAGGAATCTGTCCATTCCTTCTAAGTTTTCTATCCTATGGGGGTAAAGCTTTTCAAAGTAGGTATTGATCATCTTTTAAATTTGTACAGGACCTGCAATGATTTAACCCTTTTCATTCTGTATTAGATGGATTTGAGTTTTTTCTTTTCTTTTTTTGATAAGGTTAGTTAAGAGTTTATCAATTTTATTTTATTTTGTATTTTAAAGATAAGCGAATATAAATTCAAATAACACAAAAACAATAAAGAAATACACAAATCATGGTGAAGATAGTAAGGGATTGACAATAAATATTGTTTTACATAATATCATCTTCATATTTGTTACTCAGTTATCTCAAAATCAGTGAAGGAAATACACAATTTCACAGAGGATAGTAGGGGATTAACAATGGCTGTTGTATTACATAATGTTATCTTTGCATTTCTTAGTTATAAATCAGTATAATGCATAAACAATAAAGGAAACACAGAATTATAGAGCAGATATTGGGGAATTAAAAATGGGTGCTGTATTACAAAATGATGTCTTCACTTATTGTTATTTAGTTATACAAATGATGGCATGTTTGATTAATCAGTTTTCTCCACCCTCATCTCTATTGTTCTCCCACCCAGTCAATCATCTTCCCTCTGACAATAACTGTACTCTTTGGTTTATTTACTCCCTCAGGCTCTCACATTAGGGAGGCACATAGCTGCTTGAAATTATTCTGTAACGAACATGGGTGCACTCAAATTACTATGGCACTAAGTGGAAAAGCACCCATCCTCAAAGATGATACATATACAGGGAACCAAGTACACTATGGTCATACTTGGTTGATAAGCCCGCGAGGCTCTCCGGGGCCTAGTCCAGTCCTTGGATTCGCTCCCGCAGACCGCTCGGCTCTGCCTCTGCAAGGTGCTCCCAAGGACCCGGTTTACTCTATGGGGTTGCCCCCGTGAAACACTGGGCTCCACCCCAACAAGGCACTCCCAGTGCCGTATAGTTCTCAGGGTCGCCCCCGAGCACTACAGGGCTCCGCCCCAGTGAGGTGCTCCCGGGGATCTAAACTAGGTTGCAGGGTCTTCCCTGCAGACTGCCAGGTTCCACCCGAACGAGGCGCTTCCAGGGGCCCAGTCAAGTCCTCTGGGTCACCCCCCTAGGACCGCCAGGCTCTGCCCTGCCCCTATGAGGAACTCCTGCAGGCCCAGTTGAGTCCACAGAGTCTCCCCCACAGACCTCTGGGGGCCAACCCAACAAGGCACTCCTGGGGGCCTGGTCCAAGACCTCAGGGTCCCCATGTAACCTGCAGGAAGCTCCCCAACTTGATTCTCATTTCTAAACCTCTCTGGTACCAGGGGACCCGCCTCTCTCCCTCTTGTCATTCTCATGTTGTTATAGTTGACGATCCTATGGGAGGATCCTTCTCTGCTGTTTTCCAGGAGCTTTCCAGGCTGGGCTTTTTCTGCTCCAGTTTTGGCCCAGTTCTCGGAACTTTACTCTCCTCTTGCTGAGTCGGTAGGCTTCTGGGAGCATGGGCTTCTGAAGCTGGAGCTGTGAGTGTTGGAACGAGGGAGTGGGTCAAGGTTATGTATGGAGTGGTGACTTCCTCTTTCTCCTCCTCTTCTTCCTCTAACTGCACCATGGCAGTTGCCCCAGCTGTTTTTCAAGGAGTCTTGTTTGCTGTTCGTGAGGGTTTGAATTCTCATTTCGAGTCCTTTGATGCTGAGCAGAAGTGATGTGAAGTCTCCCCCGCTCGTGTTCACTGAGGTAGTTCAGGGTGTGTACTAAGTTTAGTTATTAGTTCTGGGAAACAATTGGAGGAGTTTTTCAGGTCTTAGAATATGTTGTCTCTTGATCTTCAGGACTGCTGTTTTTCATATATCTTGTCTGTATGGGTTGATACAAAGTTTGTATTTGCAAGAAGTATAGAGTCCCTCTCAGTGCTCATATTAGTAGCAAGCCTCAGCCTTCCAGTATGTTGTTGACCTGGCTGCTCTCATTGACCCGTGGCTGTTGCTCCTCTTTCAGGTTGCGCATCTAGGATCTTGGAGGGCTGGCATCAGGGGTGGTGGCCGAGGGAAAGGGATCCTGGGACGGGGATGGGACCATGGGGCCCAGAGCATCTCCATGTGCCCTGTGCAGCAGAACCACATGGCCCCACACGTCCTGTGGAGGCTCCGTGCCTCCCACGGCATCACTGCATGGTCTGTGGCTGCTTTTCCCGCACCCCACGGTGGGACCACTCCTGGTAATGGCTTCATGCACCCTGTGGCTCTGCAAGCCATGGTGGAACTTCCTGTTTTTGTTTTATTGAGACAGGTCTTGCTATGCAGTACAGGCTGGCCTTAAACTCAATGCAGCCCAGGCTGCTCTCAAACTCACAGCAATCCTCATGCCTCATCCTCTCAAGGGCTGTGATTAAAGCACCTGGCTTAAAATTTATTTAGTTATTTGTTTCTTTCTAATGAATTGACCATTACATTTCTAAAGTTCTGAAATGGCCAACAGACTATAGAAAGATACCACTTTAGTCTCCTGCTCGAAACCAACAGCTTCAGAAAACTGCTGGCCTTGATTCAGGGCCAATATCAGTTTTATTTCTTCTTTCAAAGAACTAACTCTTTGATTCCCTAATTTTCGGTAGTATTTGCTTCATCTCAATTGCATTAATGTCTACCCGGATCTTTATAAATTCCTCCCTTCCTTGGGCTTTGGGCTTGAATTGTACCTCTGTTTCTAAAAGTCTAAGGTGCAGCATTAGGCTGTTTCTCTTTCTATTTTCCTGATGTGTGAGTTCACTGCTATAAATTTCCCTCTGAGGACTGTTTTCATTGCATCCCACAGGTAAGTTGTATGTACATTTTCTTTTGTTTGTAGGTATTTTTAAATTTCTTCTTAAATTTCTTCTGTGATCCATTGGTTGTTCAGGAGGTTGTTATTTAGTTTCCAAGTGTGTATGCAGTTTTTGTGGTTCCTATTGTAATTAATTTCCAATTTTATTGCACTATGGACAGATAATATGAATGGGATAATATCAATTCTTTTGCATTTAGGTAAGCATGATCTATGGCTGAGAATGTGGTCTATTTTAGAGAAAGTCCCATGTGCAGCTGAGAAAAATGTGTATTCTGATGCTTTGGGGTGTAACTCTCTGTACATATATCTACTAAGTACATTTGTTTGCAGATTTGGTTCAGATCTGTTATTTCTTTGCTGATTTTTCGTCTCGTTGACCTATCTTTTTGTGTCAAAGGGGAGTTAAGGTCCTCTATTACAATAGTGTTATTAGTTATTTGGGTTCTTATGTCTGTTAAGATTTGTCTTATATAGTTGGGTGCTCCCATATTTGGTGCATGCATGTTTAGGATTGTTACCTCATCCTCCTGCAGTTTTCCCCTAACAAGTATGTAGTAACCTTCTTTATCTCTTTTGATAGTTGTTTGATGTTCACGTTATCAGCAAACATAATAGCTATACCTGCTTTCTTCTGGGTCCCTGTTGCATGGAGAATTGCTTTCCATTCTTTGACTTTCAGCCAAAGAATTTCCTTTTGGGTCAAATGTGTTTCCTACATATAGCATATTGCTGGATTTTGTTTCTTGATCTACTCTACCAGTCTGTTTCTTTTGATTGGTGAATTGAGACCATTTACATTAATGGCTATAACTGATACATGTTTGCTTATTTTGTTTCTTATTTACTTGCTGTTGGTTTCCTACTTTTTCTTTGTTTAATTGTTTGCTCTGCTTGAGGGTTCCTTTCTATTATTCTTGAAATTGTGGTCGTTTTTATCTTTGTCTAGACTACCCTTTACTACTCTTTGTAAGATTCTTTGGGCACTCATGAAGCTCTTTAGTTTCTTTTTGTCATGGAAATATTTTTTTTCTCCATTAAATTTGAAGGATAGTTTTGCAGGATACGTTGATCTGGGTTGGAAGCTGTTTTGTTGGAATATTTCAGTCCAAGCTCCTTTTGACTGGATGGTTTGTGCTGAGAAATCTGCTGTGAGTCTGATGGGCTTTCCTTCATAGGTGATCTGTTTCTTTTCTCTAACAGCTTTTAATATTCTGTTCTTTTGCTGGATATCTGGGATCTTTATTATTATATGTCTCTGTGTAGTTTTATTTTGATTATGACTAGTTGGTGTTCTATATGCCTCACTTATTAGATGTCAGATTCGTTTTCCATGCTTGGGAAATTTCCTAGTTTTACTTCTGCAAATAGTCTTTTTATGTCATTTATGTTGCCTCCTTCCTATTAGTGTTACATTATTTCTTTTTGCCATGTCTTGCAGCTGTTGAATTGATTTTTCCTAGTGCATTGTTCATGATCATTAGCTGCCTTACTGTCTTCAAGATCTAAAATTCTACCTTCAGTTTCACTCATGTGGCTTTGCCAGATTTTGATGGAAGTTTTGATTTCCTGAGTATTTCTTTAAATCTGTTTTATACATTCTAGTACTTTCTTATACTGTTCATTTAATGCTTCCATCAGTTGCTCATCTATTTTTTTAATATATTTCTTTAGATGTGCTGAGTGGTTCTTTCATTATTAGTGTCATTTCATTTTTTTACCTGAGAGATTATTTCTGATCTGATGTCTTCTATGGCCTGATGGAGTTGTTTCTTTACTTCTGTTGCAATCATTTCAGCAATTTCAGGCGTGTGATTATCAGGTTCCCCTATGTTGATATCTCCTGGCCTTGCTCTGAGTCAGGTGGAGTTCTGAGACTGCATTTTGGTCCTTTGTCTTGTCATTTTGGATGCCAGAGGTAGAGTACCCAGCCTCACTCTTCCCTGGCAGCTCACCAAAGGTTGCTAGCATCCCTAGTTTTCCTGGTGATCAGACTCACCCCTCAGTGGCCCCAGAGAGGGACAAATAACATGGTGTTACACTGGGGGCATGTCTCCTTTAGGTTCTCAATCCCTTGGTATAAGTGGGAGGCGAATTCTCTCAGCTACTGCATTAGTATGTAGATACTAACTGCAACAGATAGTTTCTTCCTGTGGCACCTCCTCACCTCACCATTTGTACTCAGAAAAACACCTGGTTAGCACTTTGGGGTCAAAGGTGGTTTCTGAGGGTTTAGACTCATCAGGGAAGGCCAAAGTCAAGTACTTTTCCAGACTCTTTTCCAAAGTGCCTTGATGTCATCTCTGCCTCATCCTCCCCAAAGATCTCAGAGGTTGCTACCCTATGACATCTTCTATGATCCTCTTCACCCACATGAGTGGGCCCAATCTTCACCTGTGCTGTCTGTGTCTCTGCAGCTAGACTGATGGGCTGGATCATCTTGTTGTTTTACCATTGGAGGTGCCAAGCTTCTAGAGAGCAGGGCTCCCATTGTTCTGTCTTGATCCCCAGCATGCACATGAAATATTTGCCCTGTAATGTGCAACTGGACCAAATTAGCTCCCAAAGCAGGCACCTTCTCCCTGGAAAAGGTCAGGTATGTATGGGCACAACTTGGCAGGTGCAGGGAGAGGGCCGTAAGAACTGAGGAGAAGAGGGGGGAGCTATGACCATGCTCCTGAGATACCCAAGGAAGATGAACCAGTTAAGTCTCTCAGAGTGCAGTCAAGATCAAAGGGTAGGGTGTCTCAAAGCCATCATCCAGTCACATGGGTATATCTGATGAGCAAAGTCATCTTCCCATTATCACAGTATAGGATAAACACAACAAAACTTGTGTGAGCTCAGCTGTAATGAAATGATTGAAACGCTATGACTCCTAAGCTGACTCACAGAAAGGTCATTACACAATGCTTTTCTGTGTCAGAGTTTAGCATTATATGTCCATTGGCAGGGTGCCAAGGATATCATGAGGAACACTTAAGGAGAGGAAGAACATGGCCTTTTCTTTCTGAAGGATGCATGTATCATTCCACAGGATTGGAGTCTGGCCATGGAGCAGAAAGCCTGTTGCTCCTCACTCACTTCTGGTCAGGGGATTCCCCAGGATAGTCTGGGTGCAATTGATAATTGGATTTCCAGGAGGCTCATCGCTGTAGGCATCCTACAGCGGGCTAAAAGTTAAATGTTCTGGATTCCTGGGGAAAAGCCACTGCCCAGATGTAGCAGAGGTAGTGAGAACTTCCAAGAATCTGATATATCAAGTCAATTATGAAACACCAGACTTTAAACCTACCAGGGAAAAATGTAATCAATTTTTAAAGAAAGAACATACATTTGTCCTGAGGCAGAGAGAATGAGAAACAAGTAAATAATTTATATTGGATTCTAAATTTGTTGGGCAGCATCAGCGCAAGGTCTGTGCACAGCTTAGTTCAATAACTGTGAGATAACAGTGCAATCAAAGTCCTGATGTGTTTGGGGGATGGGAAGCAGGCTCATATGAAGTTTTAGTCCAAGTTCACATCTTTCTTCTCAGGAGGATATGGCTATTTTCAAGCAAGTTTTGGGGCATTTATCTAGCCCTGGTCTGACTATTCTTTAGGGATCTCTGCAAATGCTTCTGTCAGACTGTAGAGCCACAGCTCAGAAGGAAACAAACATCATGGAAATTCTTCATCAGGGTGGAGATTTGTGTTGGTATAATGCTTGGGAAATTATTTTTTGAAACTGCATCCATCATCAGCTAGTAAGTGGTTATGTTCTGGGGTCCCATAAGGTGTTTGTTGGAATATGTGTTTGATTACAGAAATAATGCCATCACTGGGTTTGCATTGTGGGCCCAATACAGAGACAGACCTGCATGCAGATGCAGATCTGCGAGCACAGATCTTATGTTTGCAGAGGAGCTGCTCAGATCCCTCTGTTAGGATGCTGAGAGGGCTGTATACTTCTGGCATTCACTTAGAAGCCACTCAGCTGCAGAGCAAATAATCAGAGGGTCACTTTGAGGCATGTACTATCTCAGACACTACTATGGCTTGAATTTAGATGTCTCCCCAAAGCTGAAGGCAGTCACAGGTGAGGCTTTTTCACAGGTGGCTGGATCTAGAGTGTGTGATGCTGGAATTGATTCACGGTGCAGTGCTAGGCTCAAGGACACTAGGATTAAGGGTTGCAGTGCTACCTCCCGTAAGTGTTCTGGATAAAGTAAAAAGGGCAGAAAGATGCTATTAAGGTCCCTTCGTTGTTTTTGCTATCTAGTGGATGTCATGGACTTCTCTGTGATGGCCAAGGCACCCTCCCTGGAGCCACCTGATTAAGGACTGAAACCTCTACATGCTATGATTGAATAAACCTCTCTCCCTTCAACTTTGGGTGTTGGGTATTGTGTCTCAGCAAGGAGAAAAGTAGCTAAGACAGACACTTTGTTTATTCATTCAGCACTCCACATGCTTACTGTGTGCCAAGTGCAATTTTAGGACCTTTAGAAGATGTCCAGGAGGAGCTGACATTTTTAGAATAAGAAGACCCTATAAGTAACTTGTTCACATAATAACTTAAATAGAGACCTAAAGCAGGAAGAAAATATTGATGGTATACTCTGAGGTTAAACCACAGTGGCAGAGTCAGACATTATGGAAAAAAATTAGGGGTACTATTAAATGACCCCAGGAGCATGTAACTATGGAGTCCCCAGTCCTTTCTATTTTGGGGCAAAGTCTTCCTAAGTTGGCGACGTTGGGTTCAAATTTGACAATGCTCCTGATTCAGCCTCCTGAGTAAAACAAAAATAGTGTGTATGTGTGTGCATGTGTGTATGTGTCTGTAGGAGTGTGCATCTCTGCATGTGAACACACAGGGAGAAGTCTGGAAGGATTAACTTCAAGCAGACAACCCTTCCTGTGAATTGCAGTGGGGCAGGGGGCCTGAGAGAACAGGAATATTTTGCTCGTAACTTTATAGTTGGATTTATTTTACAAAGAAGATCTATTATGTTTATTTCCACCAGCTAGTCTTCCTTGTTGATGCTGGCATAACAAAATATAAAGCTGACCATTTCAATCATTCCTAAGCATACATTCAATAGCTTTAAGTACAGTCACACTGCTGTGACCATCACCACTGTTCATCTGTTCAACTCTTTCCATCTTGTAAAACTGAAATCTTGTCCCCATTGAGCACCAACTCTTCCTCTCCCTTGACCGCTTTCTAGTTCCAAGGCTCTCATTATGATCATGTTCCTCTTCCCGTCTCTATGAAGTCAACTATTCTAAATATCTAAGATAAGTACAATCATACAGTATCTGTCTCTTTGTGGCTGATCTATTTCACATGGCATGTTGGGGTCATCCAGTGTCAGAATTTCCTTCTTTTTTAAGGCTGAATCCCATTCCATTGCATGTACACACCACAACTGGTGTATCTATTTTTTCTTTCTCTGTACACTTGAGTATAACAAAGTCATAACATAATTTTGTACCTGTTATGAATAGTGTGTATATCTCTTCAAGTCCTACTTTAAAGTTCCTGAGGACATACTCAGAAGTGGAATTGCTGGGTCATATGGTACTATATATTATGTTTGACTTTTGTAGGAACAGCTATACTGCTTTTCAGAGGGTATACTATTTCACATTTCCACTAGCAATGCGGGAGGATTCCAAATTCTCCACTTCATCACCAAAACTTTGTGATTTTTTTTCTTTAATGAAAAGCTATCTTAAAGTACATAAAGTGGTATCTATTCCTTTTGTAATTTTTAGATATCTCATAAATGTTTTGGCAGCACTGAGGAGCTGACCCAGGGATTCACACCAGAAAGTACTCTATCACTGAGCCACATCCTCAGACCTATTTTTAAATTTGATTTTGAGACATGTCTTGTTAAGTTGCTCAGTCTGGCCTGGAACTCATGATCCTCCTCTCTCAGCCTCCTGTGTAGTTGGGATTATAGGTATACACTGCAACACCTGGATATAGAATCTTATAACTTAAGGAAACCAAATAATCTTTCTCATTTGTTTTAAATTACAATAGTAATTCATAATCAGTATAAAAATGCTATCTACACAAATTTCTGTAAAGTCAGTCCCATAAATGCAGCTTCTCACATGTTACAAGTTCACTTGGTATATGTCCTACCAGACCTTTTTTTTCCTTCAATCAGATTTTATTGGCACATTTTTAGATATACATAATGATCACATTCATCATGGAGAATTTGTACTTGCATCTGATATAACTTGATTCTTTTTTCCCATTCCCCTACCCTCCCTTCAACCCCTCCTCCACACCTCATTTACAAAAGTTTGTTTCCATTTTTTCCTTCTTTTCTCGCTTTGTTTTACATTTGCCTTCTTTCCATTCCCCATTTGTTATGGTTGATACATTGTGTCAATTTGGGGAGTCTAGAGGTTTGGCTGAGTGATTCAGCAGGAAGCCAAGGTGCTTACTTTTTGTACACATCCTGAGCCTGTGGAATTGGAGGGCATGGACACTGGGTGAGAGCTACACCCCCTGGGTGGGGGTAGCCTGTTTATAATGTAAGAAGAAGAGAGGCTGCTTGCAGCCATTCCTCCCTTTTTGCTGTGCTCTGCTGCCATGAACAGTTTGCCCTCTGCCATGTGCCCCTCTGCCTCAGAACCAGCCAAGTATGGACTGAGACCTCCATGAACTGTAAGCTAAATAAACCTTTCCTTCCTTCATTTTGGGTGTTGGGTATTTTGTCTCAGCAAGGAGAGAAAAGTAACCAAGACACCATTTGAACATATTCTTCCTATTTCACAATACCTAATATACATATTGGTCCATATTTACACTGTCAGTTTATCATACCAGAGAAACAATATGGTATTTACATGTGTGTCTGATTTATTTCACTTAATAGTTTGGACTCAGGGTGCGTCCATTTACCTAGAAGTTCTCAAGCTCATCCTTCTTTATGGCAGAGTGGTACTCCAGTGCATAAAATCGCCACATATTTCTCCATCCACCAGTTGATGGGCCTTTGGGCTGTTCCTTTTCTATGCTTTTATATTTGTAATTTTAAAGAAATTAAAAGTTACTATTTTGTGATTTTGCCAACATTTCTTTTCAGATACAATACTATAAACATTTTTCCATATCAGTGTTTGTAAGTATGCTTATTTCAATAGCTACATAATGTGCCATGGTCTAAATGTGTCTGCCAAAAGTCATACATCAACCCCAATGCAATAGTGTTAAGTGGTGATCAAGTCATCAGGGTGTGGTGCTCGTGTATGGGACTAGTGACCATCCAGAGGGGCTGGAGGGAACATAGCACTCATCCCTTCTGCCTGCTGCCATGTGAGGACAGAGCATTTGTCTCCTCTAGGGGAGGCAGCAAAAAGGCAGGTTTGGGAAGGAAGGAGAACAGCCCTTAGGAGACAGCAACTGCTGGGAACTTGGATCTTGGACTTCCCAGCCTCTAGGACTGTGAGATGTAGATGTCCACTGTCTGTAAAGTAACTGATCTCAGGTGTTTTGTTACAGCAGCATACTGTGTCCTGCAGACACCCTGATTTATTCAACCATTCCATACTGAAAGAAATTTAGAATGTTTAGACCATTTTTTCAAGAAGTAATATTTCCATGAACATCCTGGAAGGCTGTTACTTTGTATTTCTGTTGTTTCCTAGAAATGCAGTTCTTGGGTCAAGCGTTATGCATTTCAAAAATCTTAACAGATTAAGCCTATTGTCTTCTGGTGACAGTGTCTATTCACAAGTAATGCTGTTCAACAGCCACAAAACCTTAGCAGCATCAAATAAAATACACCTCTCACTTCCCTGTTGGGGTGATGGGATGGCAGTTGTGCAGATCCTAGCTGGCTTGCTGTGTGTCTACAGATTGGCTGTGCCTGGTGACCGGGGCCTGGCTGGGGTAATGGCTCACTGTGCTCTGCCCCACGTGTGTGTTCTCCACCGGAAGCATGCATGGGTTCTCTCAGGGGCAAGTTTGATCACACACTTATGAAGTCCTTACTTGATGGCACCCCATAGGCAACTCACATGGGTGAGCATGGAGCCTCCCAGAGTTACAGGGTAAAGGGCATTGAACTAATGAGAGGTGAAGAATTGAGGATACTTACGTCATAGTGTTAACTAATTTACAGTACCTCTAACATTAGATAAGAACAATTATTTCACCATGGTCTTACCAACATGGGATATTATCAATTAAAAATTTCTCCTAACTTGATAATCTAAAACCATATTAATCTTTGCTTTCATGTCTATTTGTGGATTTTTTCTTCATTTATTTTCATATTTTTCTTTCTTTCTCCCTTTCTTTTTTTAAACTGGGGATTGAATCCAGGGCCTTCACACTGAACTATATATCCCTGTCATTTATATTTTTTATTTTGAGACAGGCCCTCGCTGCATTGCCCAAGCTGGGCTTGAACTTTGTTATGTTTTGAGGTACCCCAAAGTCTCACACAGTCATGAGGGGTAGGCTTTTTCAGAGGTAGCTGAATCTAGAGTTGATGGCTGATTCATAGTGCAATGCTGAGATTAAGGGTGCTGGGATTAAGCTGGGTGATTGCACTAGGTTATCTAAAGAGAAATTTTGATACAAATTGTCTAGTTTCTTAAATGTCTATTTTGCCATTTCACCCAAGAAAGTTAAATTATTTCTTTTGTACTTTTACTGAAGAATTTTATAATAAGAGTTTGTTCACCTTTGTCCTTAACAGAACCAAAATCTTACACTGGAAATTAATTCTGTCTCTTTTTGTTTTAGTAGATGTTTCTAACAAAATCTATTATATTGCTTTTACCTAAAAACCTTATTCTAGGCTGTGTATTTGGGTATGTTCTGTAGAATTTTATAATAAGAGTTTGTTCACCTTTGTCCTTAACAGAACCAAATCTTACACTGGAAATTAATTCTATCTCTTTTTGTTCTAGTAGATGTTTCTAACAAAATCTATTATATTGTTTTTACCTAAAAACCTTATTCTAGGCTGTGTATTTGGGTATGTTCTGTCTGGCCATTTTAAGTGAACTAACTAATCAAGTTAGAAAAGAAAATAAATGAGTTTAGACTCAGCTCTGTGCTTATGTAGCCTACTCCAAACTCTTCATCTCGTCTGTGGGAGGGCATGGCATGATCTGGGGACAGCTACAGGGGCCAACAATAGAATTTTCAGTTAAGAGTCAAAAGCAAAGATGGAATATTCCAATGAGAAGGAAAATTTGAAAAAGAACACTATCATTATTTATAGACATAATTATTTTCCCTTTAGAAATGAAAAAGAAATCAGATGACAATATTGTACTTTCTGCAGCAAAGTTGTGAAATAAATGGCAGAATGAATTTTTAAAATTCATTTGCACACCTATATAGCAGCAACCTGATTAATTAGAACAGAGAGAGATGAACAAACATTACCATTCTTAATAAGATCTAAAAATATAAAATTTCTTTGAAAAACTTAAAGAAAAGACAACTAGCATATGTGACAGTGTCTCAGTTACTTTTCTCTTGTTGCTAGGACAAAATACCTGGCACCCAAAATTAAGGAAGAAATGGTTTATTTAGCTCACAGTTTGTGGAGGTTTCAGTCCATCCTTGGCTGGCTCCAAGGCAGAGTGGCACATGGCAGAGGGCAACAGTTCATGGCAGCACAACAGCGAAGCAACAAGACCGAAAGGGAGCGAAAGGGAGGAGTAGCAGAGAAGAGAAAGCCTCTTTCCCTCCTTTATATTGTAAGCAGGTTACCCCCATCCAGGGGGCGTGTACCACTCACATAATTTCCATACCCTCCTCTTGCATGGCCTCAGGATGAATATAAAGTAAGAACCCTGGCTCCCTGCTGAGTCACAAAGTTAACCTAAACTTCTCAAATTGACACAGTAAACATCTCAGAAGGGTAAGGGTGTGTCCTTTTCGTCCCAAGATGCAGAACTGCTGAGTCACTTAGCTAATCCTCTACCCAAGTTGACACAATGTATCAACCATAACATACAGAAACTGAAACATTTTTTGGTGAGATAATAAAGGCCTTGTGTTTTTAAGATAGAGCCTATTGGACCAAGGATCACACAGGAAACTACATGAAATACAAAAGGCAACTCCCTAAAGGTTAGATGTACATAGAGCTGGTGTGGGGCAGGGCCCACTCTCAGAGGAGGACAGATCTATAGGCCAGGAGCTGGCTTGGCAGCTTTTAGGCAGGAGCTAGACATGAGGAAGGTGGTGTACATGGGTTCTAGGGTGCTGATGGGGAAAACCCATTTTGGTTTGGTTTTTGGCATGAAGAACTAGAAACAGAATCCAGAAAAACTCTATGTGTGCGGTGGGGGGAGAGGGAGAGAGAGACCCCAGATGGGAAAGCCAGAGAGGGGATCCCCACACAACTTTCTGGCCACTCTTTGAACTATACATGTGTGGATCGACTCAAAGACCAGCTATTCCATAAAGGAGGCTTGGACTGAGCCTAAACAACAGCCCAAGCAACATCTTGGCTGCTAAATCCAAGAAATAATATTTACCAGAAAAAATGAACAGAATCTCAAGTCTTTACAAAAGTAACATTTGTAAAACTCCAGAATGTCCCAAATTGCCTTACATTCATACAAATAAACAAGCTAGCCAGACAGCCATCTTCAGGAAAAGAAACCCAGAGAAAAGAAGATAAACTGATACAAAATAAACTGATATAAAATATGAGGTGAAAACAGATGTAGCTACTAAAACAGCTATTAATGAAGTAAAACGAAACCTGTTCATTGGGCTGGGGTTACAGTGGCATAAACTCCTGTGTGGAAAGTGCAAGGTCCTGAGTTCAATTCCTGGTACCAAGAAAAAAAAAAAAAAAGGAATCCTCAATGTTTGGTGTTGCTTATGTATTTTATTAAAGGAACAGTTAATATGTAGTTGTTTGATCAATCTTGCATACCTGTATCTGGTAATCTGAGCAACTACTTTGAAGATAACAATATGTAATACAACAAATGTTAATTTCCTATTATCTTGTTTTTACATTGTTTTGTTTTTATTTTTTCTGTGTTGTTTTGTTTTTATCTTTGCTTTAGTTATTCTGTGTTTGTTCTTTTCCCTTTAAATGAAGTAAAAACATGTTTCTAGAAGTATATAAAGGACAAAAAAATAAATTTAGTATCTGAAATAAAAGATTCAGTAGAAAGATTTGATGGTCAAAAACAGTAATAACAGAAATGAATTGACTTGAAGGTTTATACAGATAACAAAAGTCTTAAGGATTAAAGCAAAACTCAGCAGAGGCTCAGGGACTTAGTAGTTGATATTAAACAATAGAAATGTACAATTGGAGGTGAACACAAAGAGGAGAAGGAACGGGGTGGACAAAGGTTTCAAGGAAATAATGGCTAAAATGTCCTGAAATTTTATGAAAGGCATAAATTCACAGTCAAGATGATGAATAATTACTAAATTGGGCAAACGCAAAGGGAGCCATACTGAGATACATCAGGAACTTCCACATTTCTCAAAGTCATTTGTGAAGAGTAAATCTTGAAAGCAGCAGGACCCATTTAACCTATTACATTTGGGGAATAACAACTCAGGTATTGGTTTACATTTCATCAGATATAACTAAGACCACAAAAGAGAAGGAAAATATCTTTAAAGCACTGAAAGGAAAATAATCACCTCAGGACTGTCTGGATAGTACAGTGAAAAAAATATCCTTCAGGAAACCAAGGCAAAGTTAAGACATTTTCATAGAAAAGAAAATAATTCATTAACAACAAAACCACACCACAGTAAATGCTAAACGAAAAAGTGTTGATACCAGGTGAAAACTCAGATCCTCAGAAATGATTGAAAAACATAAGAAATGATAAGCACCTGGCTACAGACCAAAGATCTTTTTTTGTTTTATTTGCCTTTAATTTTTTAGAATGCATGTGATTATATAAAGCAAAATATTATAATATTACCTTGTAGAGTTTATATGTGGATAAAATGTATCTAACAGTTGTAGCATAAAGGATGCAGTGTAAGAAATATGGACATATATTTATGTGAAATATTAAATATTAAAATAGCAACTATCATTGGACTCTGAGAAGCCAACATAAAACACTCTGCCTAATCTGTAGCGGAGTAAGTGCCTCTCCCCCTAAATACAGAAATTAAAATGCCCCGCTCAGGGCGTGTCCATCCCGGGGCGGGGGGGGGCCAGGGGTGGGTACCTGGTAAGGAACAGGAGTTCAAGCAGCATGGGGGCAAGGCTAGGGGTCAGGGGTGGGGGCAGAAAGCTGGGGTTGACACCCTCGCACCTGGACCCTGCGCGGGCATCGCTTGTGACCGCGCCCCGGGTCCAGTTGAGGGCAGCAGGGGGAGGAGAGGAGGAGGAGGAAAAAACAGAAATTAAAATGCCTAATACAATGCATGGAGCAACTAACTGAAACTCTGAACAATAATGATGAGCACATCGGGTAGGGTGAGCCGAATTAAATATCATTAAACGAGCAGTGAATTTACTATTTTTTCTTCTAGTATTACCCAGTCTAAACTCAGTATAGCCAGGAGTGATGGTGCATGCCTGTGATCCCAGCACTTGGGAGGCTGAGGCACGAGGATCACTGTGAGTTCGAGACCAGCCTGGGCTACAAAGTGAGACCTTGCCCCAAAAAGATAGAACAAAAATACCCCTAAACTCAATATAACCTAAAATCCATAATTGAGAGTAAAGATTAAAAAAAAGCAAAGACGTAGAAGAAGCTTTTAGTTCTGTCTTGGAAAATAGAGACTGGATCTGCCAACACTCAGAAATCATCCATTTTTACTTTCTTTTTTTTATTTTTATTTTTACTTTTACCTATTCACTTGTGTCCCAATCCCTGAGCCATCTTGTGGTGGTAGCAAAGATGCCTATAGGAGCTTAAAATCATGAGGTGCAAAACCTTCCTTTCCTTTGGAAGGGGCTTTGACAGAAAATAAAGCCCAGGAGTGAACAGCATGGCTTTTGTCCTCTCCTCTCCAGTTCCCTGACTGTGGCAGGATGTGTACAGAAGAACAAGATCTGCAAAGTCTCAGTTTTCTGGCTGAACAACTGGAACACAGGGCCGTAGGAAACTTGAAAAGTAGCATGAAAATTGTGCAGAAGGAGGAACTCAGCAAAATGAATTTATAAAGTTGCTTATAATATCTGGGCTCACTTCTGAACTGTAGGTGTAGAATTTCCATAGGATTTGAAAAAGACTTAGAAGCCCATAACATAATATTCAGTTCAGATACAATGCAAAATTGTTCAGAAACAATACAAAAGAATCACTAAAAATCATAAGCTACATGGGAAAAGACAATCAATCTGAGATCACATAGATATTGGAATTAACTGACCAGACTTGAAATCAACTATTATAAAAATATTCCATGAAGTATAAGGGTGAGTGCACTTGAAATGAATGGAAGGATAGAACATTATAGCAGAGAAACTGAAGACACAAATAAAAATTATTGCACAGACACTGTTTTTTTAGTGCCTTTCTTGCTGCTGAGACAGAATATCCAACATTTAAAGTTAGAGCAGGAAAGGTTTAATTGACTCTGTTTGTAGAGGTTTCAGCTCATATTTGGCTAATTCCAAGGCATGATGGCATAGCAGAGGGTCATTGAAGAGGAGAAACACATCATGGTGGGCAGAAGGCAGCAAGGCAGCAAGCTATAAGCAACAAGCAGTGACCCTCTTTCTCTCCTTTATATCTTATCCAGGCTACCCACCTTTAGGGAGGGTAGCACTTACACCCAGTGTGGAGCAGCCTTAATCCTAGCATCACAACACAAATCAATCCCAGTATTACATCCTTGATCCCAGCAGTACATATCCTACCAGTCTGCTATGGGCATGAGGCTTTAGGGGCACACCTAGATGAAAGCTGTCAAAGCTACTACATGTAGGTCACTAATGTCAGGATGGAGAAATAGGATCCCACTGTTATTTTGGTGAGAATGTAAGATAGTACAACTGCTGTAGGAAACAGTATTGTAACTTCTCAAAACAAGAAAAATATAATTACTATGTAATTTATTCAGCAATCTCATTTCTGGGTATATACTACAAATAATTGAAAGTAGAGTCTCAAAGAAATGCTTATAATATCAGTATTATTTGTAATAGTCACTTTTGAACATTGACTTTTTCATGCATAACATTAAGCTCAAATTTTTATTTCATTTTATTTTACTTTATTTTTTGTTCTTTTTGACACAGAGTCTTACTATACAGTTCAAGCTGGTCTTGAACTCACTTTGAAGCCCAGGCTAGTCTGAACTCACAATAATCCTCCTGCCTCAGCCTCCTGAGTGCTGGGATTACAGGCATGCACTCATGCCCAGCTCAAGCTTAAAATTTTAATACTAAAATTTTAGTAGCTTTTTAAATTTTCTCATAAAAGTTGATATAGAATCCTATGTTTTAGACACTGACTTAATTTTCTGATATTCAGGTTTGGCCATACTTTCAATTAAACATCTGTTTAGGCACTTGGCCATTTGGTATTTAGAAAAAAAAGTGCAATATTTGATGTGCACTTAGTGACTTTAAACATATCTATCAAATTATTTTCAAGACCATTATGGATAAAATTTTGAAACTTACTTGAAAAAAAGAATACTGTAATATAGAGAGATGTTCTTATGGCTAGGAAGACTGAAGATTAAAAAAAGTGTTACTTTCCCCCTAACTGATACATAGATCCAATGTAATTTCAGTCAAAATTCCAGGAGGATTTTTTTGATGGAACTTAATGAACTAATTCTAAAATTTCTGTGAAAATGCAGAAAGTTAATAATTGCCTCACCTGAAGAACATGACTGCATATTTATCCAATATCAAGACTTATAAAATTATCAAAATTAATATACTGTGGTAATACTGATTCATACATACACTGATGGAACAGAAAACTCAGAAATAGACCTGTACATGTCTGTAAAATTGAAGTTTTATAAATGTGACTTTCTGTTGATGTGCAGGAAGAAAATATGAAATAGTCTCATTGTAAGTTCATAAATATGTAGTATATGTCATACATTAAGATCAAGTGAATCCTGGGACAGGCATACGTGTTGAAAGCCCCTAAGATGACTCAGCACCCTGTCAGTTATTCCTGTCAATCACACCTAGAGATTCAGGGGGCAGCCCCTGGGCTGAGGTGAATATTCTCTGAATCCCAAAAGCCTAATTTATCTGCATGCTGTTGCTGTTTATATGTGCTATAACCTGTGTACTATGTTTTTACTTTTCTGTCACCCTGGCACCCTTCTCTCTGCCTTATCTTTTGTAGGCAGGTACTTGCCCCAAATACACCTTCCCATGTTTTAAAAAAATGTAGCTTTTTGCCACTTGCAAATCCTTTCTTCATCATGCACAAAAACCTGAATTATATCACTGGATTACATGGTAACAGCCATGTATGAGAACTCCAAGCACAATACAAATCAATATATTCAATGCCAGACTTTTACATCATGGAGTGAGCAAAACTGTGCAAAATTTAGTGAACTGGAAAAGCAGGTAATGATGGTAAGCCATACAACCAACAGAGGTTTTCAAGAAAAAAATGCTGCTACAGACTGGTACCCCTCCCCCACAAATTGTATGCAGAAATCCTACACCTTTGTGACGGTATTGGGGAGGTAGGGCTTTAGGGGGTGAGTAGGTCTAGATTAGAGCCCTTATAAATGGAATCAGTGCCCTTATGAAATGGACCCCCAGACACTCCATTGTCCCTTCTACCATGTGAGGACATGAGAGAAGGTGATATATAGAGAGAAGAAGGTCCACATCAGAACCAAATCTGGTGACACCTTGACCTCAAACTTCTAGCCCCGGCACTGTGAGAAATAAATGCATAAGATATCCAGGCTGTGGTATGTTGTTATAGCAATTTAAATAGACTAAGACAGGGATATTCTCTCTTGCAGTTCCCAAAGAGTTGGGTGGGGACACCACCCACATGACCAAGATAAGTCACACAGCCAAGTCAGCCATGTTAGGCCAGGAAATGTTCTTCTCCTTTAAAACCTTAGGAGAAGAAAGGACTAGTTGCTTAAAAAACCAAAAACCTACATACTTTATCAGGGGATGAATCAAGAAGGTGGAACTTTCCATAGGACAATTGACCTACTTTCTTCAAGCCAGTGGCAAGAAAAAAAAAATCTGTGGGCAGAAAAGGATGGCTGTATATCAGAGACTTTAGAGACACAACCACCAAACAGAGGACATGGTTCTTAGTCAGATCTTGACCTGAACATACCAACTATTAAAAGCCACCTTTAAAATAATGAAGGAAATATCTACATGGACTGGGTATTCTGTCAAACCAGTTTTCCAAGATGATGATGAAGGCATTGTTTGCAATGTGCATGCAATGTTTAAAATAATCTGGCTCTTAGGCTCCTAAAGGGGTCCATTGCAATGGAAGGTACCTGGGGGGTGGCAAAATGGAGGCGTGGCTGCCTCAGGCTTCTCACCAGGACCCTCAACAGATTCCTGCCCCACTCCGTGGCTGCTGCACTCTGTGCTCATCTGAAACCCAAGCTGTTCAGACCCAAGCTTCGTATGTAGTAAATTATTTAGCCTTTTGAACTTTTTCATTTCAAGTGATAAAAGCATCAGTAGAAACTGAGTCATGACCTTCACCCAGGAGAGGTGAATTACTCAGTTCCTCTAAGTCAGAGATGGAGGTCAGATCACCCACAGTTCCTTGGTGAGTGAAACTAGATCAGTGCAGGCACACAACAGGGCATAATTATATAACCACAATTTATCAGTGGACAACTATGCACACACCAATGAGGCTAGCATGTCAGAATATAAATGGGTGATAACAGCCACTATAAGAATTATACAATAAAGACACAGATGGCTCTGGCCCTCTGCTCTGCTCCATGCTGCCTTCTGTTGTTGCTGATGTCTTGCACAGTTCATTCTTTAATGTGGGACCTCACCCAGAAAATTTCCTTGGGCTCCTCAAGCATGCTGATGGGCATTAATGACAGTGTGTCTTTTACTGTAATACATTTTAAAATTTAAGCACTCACTATATTTCTTGATCAACCCCTGTACTTTACTGTACTATCTCAAAAATGCCTGAGAAAATACATGAGTGCCCTCTGGGGCCTCGTATGCCCCTTACAACTCACAGGAATCCTGGGGACCAAGTTTTAAATGGGTCACCCAGCAAGAGGCGTCTGGTATTGATTTGCCATTTTTTCAAGTGCAGCAAACTGGTAATAATTTGGGGTGCAGAGTCATGAAGAACAACTCACTGTTGTACCAGTTGGGCAGAAGTGAAGGTGTTTAATAGCTGAAATCCAAAAAGCCTCTGAAGAACTCTGATGGATTCCTCAAAGAAACCATAAGAAAGAAACATTCCACAGAAAATACAGTAGAACCTCATAGGCTCTACTGCCTCCTGCAGGTGTGACTTTCATGAAAGCCCAGTCTCTTCTGTTACTACTTGCCTCTTCCAGTATTTACCAACTGAAATAAAAAATATGGTGAATACTCTGGCCAAGTGCACCCCAACAGAAAGGTAGGCTCATAAAAGCATTATGGCATGTCTTCTTCATTGAATCTGGCATCTTGGGACTCCTGGCTTTACCCTGAAGTCAAAGTGACCATGAAACACAAACATATTTGAATCACTTCAGGACACTGAAGTAGCCACAACGGTGCAACTAAAGACACTCATGAGAGAGAACCTCCAGAACTACTCCAGAAAGTACAAGAATGATATGATATGTATGTTCAAAGCCAAGGGGAGTATTTTGAGGGAGATTAATGGCAATGTGTCTTTTACCATAAAAACTTACATTTTAAAAATTTAAACATTTGCTCTACTTTTTATCACACCTCATTTTTGGGGAATAACTGAAATATAACACTAAGTAGTCATGTGTTCATTTGATAAATAACCACAAGAACCTGTCATGTGCCTGGGAACTCAGGAATGACTGAGCTCTGCTCTGGTTACAAACAAACTCGTAGTAGCTGAAAGCACCATGAGAAAATAAAGCTGTGGAGGTGGCCGAAAAAGATGTGGGGTTCATAGCATTGGCTGGGTTAGGGCCACCCAGGGCCTATACAGGAAGTGGGAAATAGTCAAAGATGAGAGGAAGATGTCTCTGAACATTTTGAGAACTCTAGGTTCATTCCAAGAGTTATGGGTACTAATGAAACATTTGGACAGAGGTATGATTTGATAGGTCATGTTCTAAAGAGACAAACCTCTCTGACTGCTTCAGGGGCACAGGTTTTGAGGCAGGAACTACTGAGACATAACGGTGGCTAGGATCAGGGTGGCAATGTCCAGGATGGTAAGAAGAGGTTAGCTAGATATGCAGAGGATGGACATGTTACCACTCCTGTGCCCACTGAGGACCTGTCAGGCATCAAGGTGGCTGGAGGATGTGTGTGTGCATGGGAACCTGTGGTTTGGGAGAATGTTGTTCAGTGGATAAAAACCCATCCACCATCCATGAATTTTAGAAGATTTCTTTTTCTTTAGGCCAAGTTACTCATTCTTACCCCAAGTATTTGTCTTTGAATTTAGAACTGTGATTTTCTGGATACTATCTGAATTTAAAATACTTAAGTATTAAAGATAATTTTTAAATGTACTTGTCACTTGGAAATGGAGAACTAGGTATTACCCAGGACCCATCAGAATAGTTCATGAGTTTGTTTTATCTTAAGAAGGCAGAGCCTAGAGCTCTTGTTTTAATCAGGAAATAAGTCTGAGTAGGAGAGGAAGAAATCCAGCCCCTGCCCAAGAACAATGCTCTTCAAACTTGATTGTGTGAGTCCCCGCCCTCCATGCATCTGGTGCAGACAGGAGGTCCTCACTCAGAAGGCCCATGAACTGCTTCCCCGGGATTCATGTGTGGGCCCTCCCTACACGTGCCCTGCACCAAGTGAGGAATTAGAGCAGGCACTCCACGAGCTGCTGGCACTGCAGTTTGGGTCTGGGCTTTACTTGTGCACTGACCACCAGGGAGTAACAGAGACAGGCAGTCCATGATCACCACTAGTGCAGCCTGTGTCTGGCTCTTGTATGCATCCTCAACTGCCTGGAAACACAGAATCCACAAATTATAAACCAAACTATAGTTTGGTCCACAAACTATAAACTCTGCAGTTTGTGTCTGGGTTTTGCCTGTACCTTCACCAGCCTGAGGACACAGAACCACTTGTCCAGGATTGCACCACTAGTGCAACCCGATTATGGATCAAACACATTCCCTGATCTATGAGGGGATGCTCAATTAGATAGTCAGCCTCAACTGACATCATACTTCTCATCTGAGACCTGGGAGAAATGGATACACTTCACTACTTGCTGGAAGACCTGAGACTAAACAGGGTATCTCAGCAGACACTGAGGCACAAGCCTGACCACCAGGAAAACTAGGAACACTAGTGACTTTTGCTGAGCTGCCAGAGAAGAGTGACACCGAGCATTCTGCTTCTGGCATCAAACATGAAAAGACAGAAGACTAAAATTCAATCTCAGAACTCCACCTGACTCAGAACAAGTCCAGGAGACATCAGCATAGGAGAACTTGGTAAACGCACACCTGAAATTGCTGAGATGATTGCTATGGAAGTAAAGAAACAACTCCATCATGCCACAGAAGAGATCAGATCAGAAATAATCTCTCAGGCAAAAAATGAAATGACAATAATAATGAAAGAAACCCTCCACACATCTAGAGAAGAAATACATTTAAAAAGATGAACAGATGGAAATGTTACATGAACAATATAGGAATGAACTAGAATGCATAAAACAGACTCCAAGAGATTTCCAGGAAATCAGAACTTCCATTAAAAACTACCAAAATTGCTTGAATGAAGTCAAAGATGGAATTTCAGATCTTGAAGACAGCATGGGAGCTAGCGATCGTGAAAGGAAGGATCTCTTGAAATCAACAAGTATCCAAGAAAAATCAATTCAAAAGCTGCAAGATGAGGAAAAGAGAAATAATGTCAGACTAATAGGAGTCAATGAAACAGCAGGAGGTGACACAAATGACATAAAAAGGATGCTTCCAGAAACAATAGCAGAAAATTTCCCAAGAATGGAAACAGAAACTGAGATACGAGTAAATAAGGCATATAGAACTCCTACTAGTCTTAACTCTAATAAAACTACACCCAGACATATAATAATCAAGATCCCAGATCTCCAGCAAAAGAACAGAATATTAAAAGCTGCTAGAGAAAAGAAACAGATCAACTATAAAGGAAAGCCCATCAGAATCACAGCAGACTTCTCAACACAAATCACCCAATTCAGAAGAGCTTGGAGCAAAGTACTACAAGTCCTAAGACAAAACAGCTTCCAACTATGACTGATCTATCCTGCCAAACTATCCTTCAAGTTTAATGGAGAAATAAAATATTTCTACAACAAAGAGCAACTGATGAAATTCATAAGTGTTAAACCATCCTTATAAAATGTACTAAAAGATATTTTAGACAGGGAATAAAATGACCACAATTTCAAGAACAACAATAGGAAGGAACCCTCAAGAAGAACAAGCAATTAAAAAGGTAGAAAAAGTAAGAAACCAACAGCAAGTAAATAACATGACAATGACAAGCCAACACATATCAGTTACAACTGAAATGTAAATGGCCTCAATTCACTAGTCAAAAGAAACAGACTGGCATAGTGGATTAAGAAACAAAATCCAATGATATGATGTATACAGGAAACACTTTTTACTCAAAGGGAAATCCATAGACTGAAAGTCAAAGGATAGATAACAATTCTCCATGTGACAGGAACCTAGAAAAAAGCAGGTTTAGCTATTATGATTGCAGAAAATGTAAACTTCAAACAAGAACAATCAACAGAGATAAAGAAGGCCACTACATAATTTTTAGGGGAAAAAGCAAGAGAAAGAGATAACAATCCTAAACACATATACACCAAATATTGGAGCCCCAAACTGTATAATACCAATCTTAACAGATATGAAAACCTATATAATTAATAACACTATTTTAGTAGGGGAACCTCAACACCCCTTTGGCACAAAGAGATAGGTCAACTGGACAAAAAAGTCAGCATAGAAATAACAGAACTAAACCAAATCTGCAAACAAATGGACTTAGTAGATGTATACGGAGTGTTTTACCCCATAACACGAAAATACCACATTTTTCTCAGCTGCACATGGGGCTTTTTCTAAAATAGACCATATTCTAGACCATAGAGCATACCTACCTAAATGCAAAAGAAGTGAAATTATCCCATGCATATTATCTGACCAGAGTGCATTGAAATTGGAAATTAACAACAAAAGGAACTCCAAAAATTCCATAAACACTTGGAAATTAAACAAGAACCTCCTCAACAACCAATGGGTTGAAGAAATTAAAAAATACCTACAAACAAACAAAAATTTAGATACAATCTACTAGAATCTGTGGGATGCTATGAAAGCAGTCCTCAGAGAGAAATTTATAGTGGTGAACTCACACATCAGGAAAACAGAGAGACAATAAATAAATAGCCTAATGCTTCACCTCAAACTTATAGAAAAAGAAGAACAAGTCAAGCCTAAAACCCAAAGAAGGGAGGAGATTATAAAGATCAGGGCAGAATTAGTGCAATTGAGATGAAGAAAACCTTACAAAAAACAAATGAATCAAAGAGCTGGTTCTTTGAAAGAATTATGTTTGGTACTAAGAAATATACCTTTCAATAAAATTATTGAAATGCAAAAAAAAAAAAGAATGAATATAATTGACAAACCCCTAGCCAACATTATCAAAAAAAGAAAGGAAAAATACTCATATTCATGCAATAAGGAATGAAAGGATGAACTCACTACAGGTACTACAGAAATTCAAAAGGTCATTAATACCTACTTTGAAAACCCTTACTCTGATAGGATAGAAAACTCAGAAGAAATGGACAGATTCCTAGATACATACTCATTACCAAGGTTGAGTCAAGAAGATATAAAAACTCTGAACATCCCAATATCAATTAATGAGATTGGAAATGTGATTAAGAACTTACCAACAAAGAAAAGCCCAGGCCCTGATGGATTCACAGCAGAATTTTACAAGAACTTCAGAGAAGACTTAATACCAACACTCCTCAAACTCTTCAATGAGATTGAAAAGGAAGCAATTCTTCCTAACTCATTTCTGGAGGCAAGTATTATACTGATAGCAAAAGCAGAGAAAGACCCAACCAAGAAAGAGAATTACAGACCAATCTCCCTAACGAATATAGATGCAAAGATACTCAATAAAATACTAGCAAACAGAATGCAGCAAATTATCAAGAATATCATACACTATGACCAAGTTGGATTCATTCCAGGAATGCAGGGATGGTTCAATATTCACAAATCAATTAATGTCATACACCATATCAATAGAGCCAAAGACAAAAATCACACGATCATCTCAATAGATGCAAAAAAAAGCTTTTTACAAAGTCCAACAGGCATTCATGGTAAAAACCCTACAGAAAATAGGAACTGCTGGTCTTTACCTCAACCTGATCAAAGCCATCTATGACAGACCAACAGCCAACATCATACTAAATGGACAGAAACTGAAAGCTTTCACTTTAAAATCAGGAACAAGACAAGGATGTCCAGAGTCACCACTCCTATTCAACATAGTTCTGGAAGCATTAGCCAGAGCAATTAGACAAGAGATAGAAATAAAAGGAATAAGGATAAAATGGAAGAAGTGAAATTATCACTATTTTCAGATGCCATGATACTTTATAAGGAAGACCCAAAAACTCCATAAAAAGACTCCTTGTATTTTTTTTTTTATTTTGAGACAAGAGAATACAAATGCAAATCAGAATAACCTATAAACAGTTCAAAACACACAAAACTACAGAAAACAGTAGGGAATCAGCACTGGGTGCTGCACCACATGCTATCATCACGTTAGTTAACACATATACTTTAAGGGAAATTGCTGATTGTAGAGAAGAAAGCACGACCTTAGCACTGGATGCTGAATTCCATAAAATTATCTTTATTTATGTGGACACATAGATGATTAAGGACCTACAAAATTATAAAGAACATAGAAGGGAATTATCTCTGAATGCTAATTTACCTAACGTTACTTTCCCAGTTATTGCTCTATTATACTGATGGTGTCTTGCTTGAAAATTCAAATTTTCTCCTCCCTCATCTCTGTTGCTCTACCTCATATTTCTGAATTCTCACCTTGGGAGGAGATATAGCTGCTTCAGACCATACTATGCAAGCTGTCGTGTTTGGGGTGGAAAAGCCCCTATACTCATTGCGGACTGCCTGTCTCTTCTCCTCTGTCGTGTTGCATGGGGTGGGGGCAGATGTGAGTGGATTCTGCTCGCCCTCAGTGGAGTTGCTTGTTAACCCCCGGTGAGGCCTTTCGCACCCGCTGCCCAGGCGGGCCATTTGTACCCACTGCCCCCGGCGGGGCCACTCACGCCTGCTGCCCTGGGCAGGGCCATTCGTGCCTCGATGCTAGAGACCCTTCCTTCTCTTCCCTTTTCCTGGGCTCCAGCCTCACCATTTCCCACCCCCTACAGCTGGACCCCAGTCAAGCTTACAATGCTTGGTACCAGGGCCTGAAATCTCCCCGGGTATGTTCACACTGTTAGTCCAGCATGTGAACTGAGTTTAGGTATTAGTTCTAGAATATAGTTGGAGGATAGAGTATGTTGCTGTTTTCCGGACTCCCGGTCTGTTGCTCTTCATCTAGCGTGTTGCTATGGGTTCTTGCTAGGTTCATATGTGCAGGCTGTAAGTAGATCCTCTTCGTGTTGTTAATAGTGTGGGGTGAGTCCTGAAGTCCGTATAATCGTCCCATTGTTGACAGAAGTATGTATTGATTGCACCCACCCCCTAGACTCTTGGTGTTTACAATGAGATTTCAGGGTGGGAGCTGAAGCCTGGCACCTAGGCTCCTGCTTCCTGCCTGGTCCCAGAGCACGATCGCAGCTCCGTCCGCCATCTCGCTCCATCCCCTCTTGGGGGCCACTGCTGCTCCAGTGCCGGAGTCGCTGCTGTCTGTCCCCATTGCTCCCCACTCACCCAGTAAAGTGGTGGGGGAGGGGATTGCCTCGGGGCAGACGCAGGGTTGGGTGCGGTGGGCTGTGTGCTGTTTAGACTGATTCCATCCTGTCTCCCGGCGCTGGTTAGGGATACTGCTGCAGGACTGGGTTTCTGTTTCCGTGGGTGCCATAACTTCTCGTCTCTATCCTAGTTTCGACCACTGCTGCTGTCCGCCATTGCACCTTCTTCTGGCCACACTCTCTCCTCTGACTCTCCCTCGGAATTCCACACTCCCCTGGCTGAGCCAGGAGGCTTCCATGAGCGTAGGTCTCCACAGCTAAAGCTGCGGGTGCTGGGAGGAGGGCATGAGCTAATGTTGTGTGCGTTTTGGAGCCGTAGTCTCTCCATCTCGCCTCCCCCCGACTGCGCCATGGCGGACCTCTGATCTTTTCTTCCCGAATAGGTCCTGCTTATTCTTTCCGAGGATTTCAGTTCCCATTTCAAATCTTTCATGGGTTTGAGGTACCCACCTCTCTCCTTTTTTTCCTTCTCTTATTGCTATATTTCTTTGTCTAGGTGGGATTTCTCAGAGAGATTCCTCCTCTGCTTCCTATCCGGTCGTCATCTTGAAGTCCCACTCAAGACTCCTTGTATTAATCCACACATTCAGCAGTGTAGCTGGATACAAAGTCAACACCAAAAATCCATAACATTCCTATACACAAATAACAAACAGACTGAGAGAGAAATTAAGGAAACCATACCTTTCACAATAACATCCAAGAAACTGAAATATTTAGAAATCAATCTAACAAAAGTAGTAAAAGATCTATTCAATGAAAACTACAATACTCTGAAAAAAGTGATCAAAGAGGATTTCAATGAATGGAAAAATATTTCTTGCTGATGGATAGGAAGAACCAACACTGTGAAAATGGCCATACTACCAAAATTGTTGTACAGATTCAATGCTATTTCCATTAAACTACCATTTACATATCTCACAGATTTAGAGAAAATATTACTTAAATTCATCTGGAACCAGAAGAGACCCAGAATAGCAGAAGCAATCCTGGGCAACAAAGACAAGTCAGGTGGAATTACAATTCCTGCCCTGAAATTACAAAGCCACTGTAACAAAATCGATCTGGTACTGGCTAAAAATCAATGGAACATATTGAAAGACACAGACACAACTACAAACACACTCAGTCACCTAATCTTTGACAAAGGAACCAAACAAACTCACTGGAAAAAAGATAGCCTCTTTAGTAAATGGTGGTGGAAAAATTGGTTTGCCACCTGCCAAAGACAGAAAACAGAACCAAGTCTATCACCAAGCACCAAACTCAAGTCAAAGTGGATCACAGATCTCAATATTAAAACAGAAACACTAAATCAATTGGAAGAGAAGGTAGGTAAGAACCTTGAAGACATAGGGGTAGGCAGAGAGTTCATGAACAAAAACCAAACCACCTGGGAAATACTTTAAGGAATCAACAACTAGGATTTCATACTACTGAAAAGTTTTTGCACATCTAAAGAAATCACCAGCAGAGTAAAAAGAAAACCCACAACCTGGGAAAAAATGTTAGCTGACTCTCCCTTGGACAAAGGTCTTCTATTTAGAACATATAAAAAATTAAATACAGCCCCTCCCAATTCAAAGACCCAATCCAAAAATGGGCATCTGAGATGAATACACACTCCTCAGATATAGAAATACAAATGGCAAATAAATACATGAGAAAATCTTCAACATCATTAGTCATTCAAGAAACGCAAATTAAAACAACACTGAGATTTTATCTCACCACAGAAAGTTTGGCCATCATTAAGAAGCCAACCAATAACAAATGCTGGCAAGGCTGTGGAGAAATAGGAACTCTTCTCCGCTGCTGGTGGGAATGCACACTGGTGTAACCACTATGGAGATCAGTTTGGAGATTACTCCACGAAATAGGTCTAGAGGTCCTATTCAACCCAGTTATTCCCCTTGTGGGTATTTTCCCAGAAGATCTGAAAACATCACATCACAATGATATATGTGCACCCATGTTAGAGCAGTGCAATTTTTAATTGCTAAATTGTGGAAGCAATACAAATGTCCATCCACTGGCAAATGGATCTAAAAATTGTGGTACTTCTATATAGTGGAATATTACCCTGCTATAAAGGAAGATAAAGTCGAGGCTTTTACAGATAAATGGTCACAACTAGAGACCATACTCATAAGTGAAATAAACAAGACTTCCAGGTGTAAGTAACATATTGTCTCAGTAGTCTAACAACCTGAAAGAGTGAATAAAAATTAGGAGGTATGACAGACATTGTGAACTGAAAGACACATGCTCAAAAGTAAAGAGCAACTGGAGGAAGTGAAAATAGAAGGGAAAGAAAGGGAAATTATGTATGTATGTATCTACAGGATAGCTAACATAGTTATGCTACTGACTTCTATCACTTTACTGAAAGGAATAGTTAATGGTTAATTATTTGATCAATCTTGCATACCTCTATCTGTTCTTCTGAGAAACCACTTTAAAGATATCAATACATAATACAACAAGTGATAATTTCTACTACTTTATCTGTAGTTCTGTATTGCTTGTATGGTTCTTTTGCTATTTTGTAAATGGATTTCTGTCTGTTAATGTTTTCCTTCTTTTATTTTTAAAATAAATTTTAAAAATAAAGCAAATGACATAAATTTACTTGCTTGAAAAATATTATTTTTTGCTTTAAAATAGTTATTTTAAAAATAAATTTTAAAAATAAAGTAAATGGCATAAATTTAAAATACTTATGAAAATCACATCTTCCAATTGACTTTCATGTCATAAGATGTAGTACAAATAACAAATAGAGTCAGCTAAAAGTTTTATGAAGCAGAGATTATTATGGGCATGGGAAGAGCCAACCACAGACTGACACTTCTGAAACCATGCACCAGAACAAGTCTCCTCCTTTACGTTGGTGGCATCAGGTATTTTGTCCCAGTGACAAGAATGCTGACCAACCGAGTGTGTATAATTTTAGGGAAGTTACCAGTCATGAGAATTTGCTTTCCTTGCCCTCGAGAGATATGTGGTTTCAGCAAGTTCTCAAACCATAAGTCTATGACAATTTCCTCATGTTTATATCATTGTTCCTCCATCCAACCTGTGCCATTGTTTCTATGGAGTGGACCCTGGACAAAGCTCTGGGTACATGGTGGTCTATAACTACAATCACAGTCCCTTTCCTCATTGTTAGTTTCTGTCTTGTGGAAGCCAGTCTCCAAAAATGTCCTGTGATGAACTTGCTCCTCATACTTATGTCCTCCTGTTGTTTCCTCTTTATGAACCCAGGCTATTCCTGGAGCTCACCTGAAACCACCAGAATGTAATGGAAATCATGTGCCCTGGCTTCCTAGCTAGGTTAGAGAGAACCCTATAGCTTCTGTTTTGCTCCCTGGGAACACTTGCTCTGAGGAGGGCATATGAAGTTCTCCACGCAGTGAGGAAACCCAAGCCAGGTTTATAGAGAGGCATTATAGAGAGTGAAGAACCCTAGCCCGTGCAGCTCTCTGGAGTCCCAGGTCATGTGTGTGCGTGAAGAGGCCATCTAGGAAATGCTGTACCAGCAGAGCGGATGCGGAGGGGAGTGAGGGGGCCTTGTTGATAGCCAGACATGCCCCTGTCCAGCCATCCCAGCCACCTCTAGTGGTGCAAGCCACCTAAGATAAGATGAGCATTTCTGCCTTGTCTGGCCCAAACTCCTGACCTACAAATGCATGGTCATCAAGCAATTATATTTTATGTTACCAAGCTTTGAGGTTTGATGCTATGCAGTAATGTATAAGTGAAGCAAATCTGATGGACATGGATAAAAATTGAATAGCCAAACAAACATGCCAAGGCAATGGTGCTAATTATGTAAAGAAGAGGAAGGTGTTGGGTGTTAGTAGATAGTAGGGTGTTATGGCTTGTGTCTAGACGTCCCTCCAAAGTCTCATACAGTCATAGATGGGGCTCTTTCAGAGGTGGCTGGATGTAGAGTGTGTGACACTGGGATTGATTCTTTGTAATGCTTGGATTAAGGGCACTAGGATTATGGGTGTGAGTGCTCCCCACCCTAAAGGTGGGTATCCTGGATAAAATATAAAAGACAGAGAGAAGCTTGTCATTTCTTTGCTTGCTTGCTTTTTCTGTCTTCTGGCTACCTTGAACTGTTTCTCCTCTGTGATGTCCCTCTACAACACCACCCTATCCAACAGTAAACTGAAACCTCTAAAACCTGTGAGCCAAAATAAGCTCTCCTCCTTTAACTTTGGGTGTCAGGTGCTTTGTCTCAGCAATGAGAAAAGCAGCTAAGACAAAAGATGTACTTCATCAGAGAAGTTAGGGCGGCTTCCTAAAAGGAACAGTGCCTAAAGTGAAATGAGGAGCTAGAAAGAGGACTGAGGACACTGAATCCAAAGGTCTTGGTCTTGGAGGGATCATGGTGAGTGTCAGGAGCAGAATGAGGGGATAAGAGGGCTGAGGCTTAAACAAAGCCTGGGAAGAAGCAGGGAGACTTTGGCCTTACCTTAGGAGCACAGGAAGCTATTGAGGAGCATTAAATAGGAAGAAGATACGATCGTGTTGGGAAGGCCTCTTCTTTCTCCAGTGGGCACGAGCCATGTTGGGTAGGTGCTCACAGGGTAGATCATGCTCAGAGTTTGATCTCAGCAGCTGGGTGGTGGCTCTAAGGATAAGAAGCCACAGAAAATACAGACTCTACCCCCATCCTTCAAGGCGAACTGCAGAGCAGTGAGCACTTGGAACAGCTTTGCCTGGTCTACAGTCACTTCTTTACATTTTAAAGAAATATTTTTTTTTCAGTGCAGGGCATAGAACTCAGAGCTTTGTGCATGCTAAACAAGTACTCTGCCAGTGAGCTGCACCCCTAGCCTTATATTCTTTTGAATGATGTCAGAGAGTTTTTTACAAGACACTCATTTCCACTGACCCTGTGAGTTGTGCTACTTCAGAGGTGCTGGTCCCCAAGCAGCTGGTTCTTTGGGGTCCCCAGAAGGAGTGGGGCTTGCTGCTATGGTCAGTGCTGAATGACAGATGACAAGATCCACTGCTATGTTGTTGACCGCCTTTGCCAGGGGGAACCTCCCTGCCTCAGCACCCTTATCTGTGAAATATAAATGGTGGTGCCTTACAAGGTGCAAGTGATCTTGCTCTGGAATCTTATTATCTTTTATCCTGTCTCATTGTTTTTACCTGCAGAGAGGTATAGCTACTTATATAAGAGATGGGAGGGGAATATTTCTTTACTCAGGAACCTTTTATCAGTTAGGTGTGGTGGTGCACACTTGTAATCTGTGTAGTCTAGGAGGCTCAGGCAGGAAGATCATGAGTTTGAGCGTGGGCAGATTAGTGATTTAGTTAGACTCAGTCTCAAAACAAAAAAATAAAAATAAAAAAGGGCTGAGGATGTAGCTCACTGCACAAGTTCTAGGTTCAATCTCTACTACCCAAAACAATAACAACAAAAACCCCAAGACATTCTGCCCAGTTTCCACAGGGTCCCTAATTCCCAACCCTGAGCCCCATCATCCAAAATGAGGGCTGGTCACTATTGAGACAGGAGGCAGGCTGGATTTCAAGGTGGTCAGTGTGAAGCATCCTGTGGCGGGGCAGTGGATCCCTGGTAAGTCACTTATAAACAGAACTGGCTATGCTGATTCCACAGGTCCTGAGGGTTCAACGAGGTAACAGATACTCTATGAGTCTGCTTGGCCCAGAGATGGCCCCCCAAAATGGCAGACAAATCATGAGGGATGGACAGTCAGGAAGGAAACAAGAATGCCACAATTAGGAGGAAGCCAGCCAAGAGCCTACTGAGGTACTTAGTGCGGATTCCACTCTACTCAGAGAGCTTTTGGAGGTCCCAGGCTCCAGTCCCCTCTCTGCCCACGGGTTGGGCTTTCCCTGGCCTTGATTCCCCTTTGCCCTCAGGCAATAGTTTCTGTTTCAGTAGAAAGCCTCCTGGTTCCTTAGGCCACCCTGGGGAAGACTGACATTGCTGAAATTGCTAGGCAACCTATTCCTCAGCCCTTGACAACCCGCTCATTATGCTTCCTCTCCGACTCGACTCAGGGAGGTGCAAGCTGCAGACTGGCCACAGCAGCTCAGTGGGAGGCCCTGTGTGATTCCTGAGCCAGCCCAGAAAGGGGGATCTTTCAAGGTCTCACTTGGAGCCATAATTTTTAGATGCTGACCTTGCTTTTGATTTTCCACTTGTTAGTATGGCTGGTCTATTTCAAATTGTGCTACTCGTAGTCTGCACCTCTGAGCACATGCTATCTGTGGAATCAAGTTTGGTGCACTGAGCTGCTTTGCCTGCAGAGTCAGGCTTTCCCAGGTGGCCAAGGAACCTGCAATATAAGCATCTCTCCATGGGATTTTAATGTGAGGTCAAGTGTGAGAACTTGTGGCCTAGATTCACCTTTTCTGCCTCCAATTTAATTCCAAGGTAGCAAAGGTCAATTCCAGACAATGGGTATGAGTTTTTATCATGTATCTCTGAAGCCAGAAAGACTCATCTATTCCCTGAGAAATTAAAGCAAACAAATATGGCTGAACTTTAACAGGACCTTCCTTGGGCAAAGCTCAAACAAACCTAGTCTCAGGGGAGGTAGCTCATAGCTCTTCAATTATTTATAAATTAGGTTCAGTCCAGCCAATCTTAGACATTTAAGCATTTCTTTAAACCCTGGCCAGCAGCCAGGCATGCACTCAGTGCTAGCTCTGTGTGCCCACCCATCAGTGAAGTGGTGGACAGAAGCCAAGAAAACCTATCCTACTTGGGAAGGACTGTTTTCAGCATGCCCTGTAGAACCGAGCTACCTGGCATCCACATGGATGAAAACCTGGGACACAAGGGGATGTTTCACTGGGAAATGCTTCATTCCAACAGCTTCCTTCTATTAATTTGTGGCCTCTTGTGCATTCTTTCACTAATCAGCTCCTGGCCTTTTCCAAGCCCAGTGCAAGGTTGATGTGTGACGACCGTTATTTTCAGCCACACTTTCTTCTTCTTTTTTTTTTTTTTT
>PVLD010019835.1:0-35385 GCA_004027595.1 Dinomys branickii
GCTTGTGAGGCAAGCGCTTATGCTGCTGGGCTATATCCCTAGCAGAAAGGGATGTTAGTAAGCTCAACTATAAAATAGAAAATGAGGGGTCCTGAAGCCTACATCTGCTGTATTCGGACAGGGCACCTGGCTTCTGTGATTGTGATTGGTTAAGTTTTTTTCTTTTTCTGGAGCCAGGTCTGTGACTTCTGTCAGGCGATAGAGGGGTCAGTGACTATGAACAGTAGTTAAGAATTGCATGTAGAGAAGTGGTCACTGAATCAAACTGTACCTAGAAACAGGAAGGGGAGCCCTAAGAAAACATTGACACATGATTTTGTTTATATGTGTTGCAATAATTGGATATAAAACTGACTTTCTACTCTTTATAGGCCGAGTGATAGTGAGTTTTCCATGCTCAGGAGAAAAGGAAGTCAATGTGGCTATTCAGAATGCAAAGGCTGCCTTTAAAATATGGAGTAAAAAATCTGGCATGGAGCGTTGCCGGGTCCTTCTGGAAGCTGCCAGGATAATAAGGGTGTGTATGTGTATATTCCGTTACAGAAAACTCCTCTGACATTCCCCTGCGGGTTCTGTGCAGTTGACTTTGATGCAAGGATGGGTTATATGTTTTCATGAAATGGGAAAACATTTTCACCTGCTCGCCTTGGTGTGGGAAGTATGCTTTCTTTTAGTAATTCCCACCCAGATCTTGGCTCTTGAACAGCACCCTTAGCAGCTTTTCTTTCTGTGTTGGTGCCCAGTTAGAATGCCCTCTTGGTAGCTTGTCTGCCTTTCTTTTTAATGTATGTCTACTTGTTTCTTTCTTTGTCCACTTTTCCTCTGATGAAATTTAAATCTTCCTTTGTTTTTCAGATTTGTTTTATACCTTCATGGCCTGGAAGGATTTTATTTGGTTATAAGTGTTCTTTTATTTTAAAAAAACTATAAAACTTTTATAATTTTTTAAAAGTTAAGTTTTATTGGTATGTTTTGTATATACATAATAGTCACATTCATCTTAGAGAAATGTATCATAGTTTTAAAACATAGATCATAGGAAGTAGGGAAATAGACCCTTTTCACACGGGCAGGGGGTCAAGAGATTGATGGAGGGGGAGGGAGGAGTAGGATGAGAAAGGACTTGAGATGTGTTATGTACGTGTAGCAACTCCACACGAGGAATGGAAGCATCATGTACTGCAAACATGTATGGGAAAAAGGACGGGGATCAGGGCATGAGTGGAGGAGGGAGAGAGGGAGGGGAGGAGAAAGGGATGAAGAGAGGAATTAAGATGTGTTGTCTATGTAACAACCACCCACATGGAATGTAAACATTATATATGACATTCATATGCTAATAAACTAAGATATAAAATACAAAATATGAAGGAATAAAAAACCTCAAAAGGCATAGATGCTCATGACAGAAAATGTCAATATTTAGAAGAATACATACCAAAATGTGAATCATGGATATCTCTGAGTGATAGGACTGTACGGATTTTTTTGGTTATAAGTATGTTAAATTAGAACTATGAAAGTTGTGTTATCTTGCTTGCAAGAGTGGGTGTACATGTACACACACACACACACACACACACACACCTTAGATTCTGACAGGAGACACAAAGCTTTTAGGATCAGAAAAAAAGATGGTTTATTACAACAAACTACATGGAATGGATTGGATCACAGGAGAAGACCCTAAAATTAGGACCCTTAGCATATATAGGGGCAGCTGTCCCATCAGCCCATCCTGTCCTCTGGAGAGAGAGTGGTGACTCATTAAGTAAATCTCAAGCTGAGAGGGAAAGATCACCAAGATTAGCACAGTGGAGTGTAAGCAGATGTGCCCAGGGACAGGGAGAAAAGACTTCACTCTTCCGCATTACTCTGATGGTTTCTTATCTTTAGGGTGACACCATGTCTGCCTTCCAATGCTTTCATGAACCCTCCTGCCAGTGTTCTTTACCCGGAAAGCCTTAATCATGCAAAAATGTTACAATATTTACAGAGAATTTTTTCCTGACAAATATTTTCCCCTATTGTTAAAAATTAGTTTTAATTTGATAGACCAAAAATGTTACAACATTTACGGAGAATTTTTTCCTGACAGATATTTTCCCCTGTTGTTAAAAATTAGTTTTAATTTGATAGACCAAAGGTGGTGGTCACTGTAAGCTAATTGTTATTTTATTGTGTCTTTTATTTTTTCCTAATGCACGTTGGGCTATTGTGTCCTCTTAGGAAGTGGCTCTTTCACTATGAAGTGATTTTTATTGGGCCTAAATAATATCTAAGAATGTCTTTGCTCTGTCTGATATTTTCCTTCTCACGTAGAACTTCTCTAAGCACCATTCTTTCCTACTACATACACTTACTCCTGGATACCTGTGAATGTGCGGGCACACACACACTCACTCATTTCTCAAGTGTACTATTTCAGACTGATCACAAATGTGATCTGAAACGTTTATCACCTAATTAATTTGAAAGGAAGAACAGAACTGGTGCTTAGCAACTAACTTTTATTTCTCTTCCATATGTAACACTGCCATTTCTTTCATTCTCATTTACAGTGCAAGCTATTCTTATTTTAAAAAACCAAATAATGAATTGTATCTAACAACGTAAAGACATGTGGCCCTAGGTAATAAATGTAGTCATCTTTTTTTTTTACCTAAAGGAGCGCAAGGATGAAATTGCTACCATAGAGACCATCAACAATGGCAAGTCCATCTCTGAGGCCCGCTGGGACATTGACACTTCCTGGCAGTGCGTGGAGTACTTCGCAGGCTTGGCTGCGTCCATGGCTGGTAAGTTTTTGCCTGGCCTTCTGACCAGCTGGCAAATGGCAGAAGTGCAGAGTCTGGTGGCAAAGGGCAAAGACTGGGAATTAAGACAGGCCTGGCTTCAAGTCCTGCATTCATCAACCTCTACTTGGGTGGCCCAGGAATTGTTTGATCTTTCCTTATCTAAGCTGGAGATAACTATCTCTGGTTTCCTAGATTGGTGCAGTGTTGCTGAGACACCGCTTTTTACAAGTCAGCATGCGGTATTGGCTAGCTTCACCAATTTAGCCGAAAGCTCTATAAAAAATTATGAAGTTTACAGCAGATCACATTGGAAGGTTTGCAAGGCCCAGCAGGGCTGAGGGTGCCAGAAGTTGGAGACAGTCCCTCCTGCATTTAAAAAAAACCCCTGTTACCCAGTGGGGGCTCAGGACATTTTAGAGAGTTGGGAGCCCAGCGTGTTTTTGAAGGGGAAGTAGGGTTCAGTGTGTGGAGAAGCTGAGGGAGGAAAAGGCCGGGGTCCTGGGAGCCGGTTTCTTGGGAGCAGTGGGGCCCTGGTCTGCCTGGAGTGTGGATCAGGTGGTGTGCCTGTCAGGGTTGGTCACGCTTGGGGAGCATGGGACGTGCCTTCCCTTCATCCTCTGTTTATCCTATAGGTGAACACATCCAGCTCCCTGGGGGATCCTTTGGCTACACTCGCAGGGAGCCCCTTGGGGTGTGCGTGGGGATTGGAGCATGGAACTACCCATTCCAGATCGCCACCTGGAAGTCAGCCCCGGCTCTGGCTTGTGGTAAGAAGGAGCTGGACCTACTGGGGGGCCTGCTACACTCTGTCCCTATTCTCTGCCCCTCACCTTTCCGACACCCTACAGCTCAAGGCAGAGGGGTCTTGGACATTCAGGGCTTGGAGGACCCAGGTCTATTCCTGCCTTGCCTTGTTCTCCTGAGCTCAGGGCCACCTTGTATCCTCTGCTCTGCAGAGTCTGCCTGAGAGACCAGTCTGCTTCAGCCACCTCCCCAGAGGCACTGCCCAGCCCTCACACCCATATTAAAGACACACATATCTCTAGGTAGTACCATGTTTCATTTATCCAATATTTATGTATTATGTATTTTATGATGCCAGGAATTCTAATTTCTTGGTTTTTGTTTTGCAGTACCAGGGATTGAAGCCAGGGCCTTTGCACTGAATTATATCCCCAGCCTCCTTTCATTTCTTTGAGATAGGGTTTTTCCAAGTCACTGAATTGGTGATAGTGGGCTCAGATTTGTGATCTTCCTGCTTCGCGTTCCCAGAATGCTGGGATTATAGTGTCCACCACCATCTCAGGCTCTAATTTTTGAAGAAGGGAAGGAAGAAGGAGAAGAAAGGAAGGAAGGAAGGGTTTTTCCTGCTAAATTGAATTTATTTTGTGCTTTCTGAGCAATGATTTCTGTCACTTAGGAGTGTGACTTGATTAAGGAAGCAGAGGATAAGCACCTACTTCATTCTGCTATTGAAAATGTTAGATTTTAACCACTTAGCAGTTTACTTCAAGCGACGTTCAGGCATTGTGTTTATTTACATACTGACTATCCCAAGGGTCACTTGAGCAGTTGTCATTTCAACCAGTTTATTCCTGTATTGGATAAATTTGAAAAAATTGTCATTTTTGTATTTCCTGTTATATTACAAAAATTAACAAAAAAATATGCAGCGCTTTGGTCATCCTGCATTTATATATTTGGGCTGGTAGGTGGTTAAATGCGGAAAGGCTTTGATGTGTAGGTGTTCAGTATTACTGTTGGAGAGGGAGCAGCTGTATGGTCTGTTTAATCAGAGAAACCAAGCTAGAAAGGACAAGATGTGTCTGTTGTTAATAATGCCTTTAGTCTAGGATTGGCTAGGGGAGCAGCAAAGAGAACTGTCCTGGTCCTGGCCTCAGAAGATCACCAGTCTGACGTCTTGTTGTGTGTGTGGTACCTTGGCTTTGTGCAGGTAACGCCATGGTCTTCAAGCCCTCCCCCTTCACGCCCATTTCTGCTGTGCTCCTGGCCGAGATCTACACCCAGGCCGGGGTGCCTCCTGGGCTCTTCAACGTGGTGCAAGGCGGGGCGGCCACTGGCCAGTTTCTCTGTCAGCATCCTGATGTGGCCAAAGTCTCCTTCACTGGAAGTGTGCCCACTGGCATGAAGGTGAGGATGAAGCCAGCACTGGCTAACACAGTCGCCAGCTGCCTTGGCAAAGCCAGTCCTACTTGACACACACTTGCAGTTCCGCTTTGCCGCTGACTTACCTTGTATAAGGAGTGGGGCAGGAGGCTTTATGGGGCTGGGGTCTGCACTGGCCTGGAAAGTGGAGGGGGGAGCATGGGTAGGATATCCGTGCTAGGTCAGCTGAGGCGGTAGCCATGCCCTCCTGCCTGAGGAGGTGACATGTCTGAGGGCACAGGCCTGGACTGCCACTTTCCTTTGGTGACTTTAACTCCATGGATAGGAGGAAAGGGATTTTTCTTAGGTTATTTCCCATTTGTGATTGTGCATTTGTATCCTGAACTCTCAGCCCTAAATACAGCAGAAGCCACAGAAGGAAATTCCTGGCAACCACGACAATATATTTTAAATGAGTGGTGATGAATCTGTGTCCCATGTGCCACAGCACTCTGTTAGTGTCACTGAAAGCTCTGAAAGGTTTACCATTACTTTTTAAAATGAACTCTTCCTTCAGACTTTGAAGTACCATACACTTCTATGGGTTCTCTTCCACTTTCTGGAAAGTAATATTTTAAATAAGTGAAGGGCAAAGTATATGGATGAGAAACAGAAGGTCATGTACAGCTGTCGATGACTCTGTAGGCGCAGGGTCCGTGGACGCAGCATGTCATCTAACCAGGGTCACACTTCCCCTGAATACTTTATTTTTGTGCTGTCAGGTCATGGAGTTGGCAGCAAAAGGAGTCAAACCTGTCACCTTGGAACTTGGGGGCAAATCCCCACTCATCATCTTCTCAGACTGTAACATAGAGAACGCCGGGAAGGGGGCGCTGATGGCCAACTTCCTCACACAAGGCCAGGTGTGCGCTCGGCCCTGGGGGAGGTTGGGAAGGAATCGGCGCCCCTTCGTCTAGCTGCATGGTCTACAGTATTGTTTTGAAATACTTTCAGACATAATACAAGAGTTCCAAAATAGCACAAAGAATTACCATGAACCCTTGAACCAGATTTTGCTGATAGCGAAATATTATCACTCTTACTATATCCTTCTCTTTGTCTGTGCACGCACATATATGTATTAAGTATTTCTGAACCACTTACGATGTTCTTAAAAACAAGTATATTCTTTGACGTGTGCCACTGTGCCCAGCTATGGGGCTCTGTTACCCAATGTGTAACCTTTGCTAAAACGTCACCATTAGGGCTGGGGATACAGCTCAGTGGAATAAGCGCCTGCCTAGCAAGCGCAGGGTCCTGAGTTCAATCCCCAGTACCGCCAAAAAAAAAAAAAAAAAAAGAAAATTAAAATGTCACCATTTGTTTGATTAATGTCTCTTTAGTAAAGGAAAACAAAAAAAAAATTTTTTTCTGGTCCAAGGTCCAAACAGAGATGATGCATTGCAGTTAGTTGTCTTGCCTACCTTTTTTTCCCCATTCAAAGTTAGTTTTTAAAATTGTACAGATTTATGGGACACAGTATAATAATCTGATACACATACATATATAACATGATCAATCCGGTAATTAGCACTAGTCCTTTTGTCTTTACTTTTCTTTAATTAGGAAAAGTTCGTTGGTAATTATCTTTGATGACTGTGGCATTTTTGAAGTATATAGGCCTTTTACTTTATAGAATGTTCCTCATGTAGATCTGTGTGATGTTTCTTGTTAATCACTTTCATTGTTTTTTTTTTGTGTGTGTGTGTGGTACTGGGGATTGAACTCAGGACCCTGCCCTTGCTAGGCAGGCGCTTATTCCATTGAGCTATATCCCCAGCTCCTCACTTTCATATTGTGCATTTTTGCCAAAAAAATAGTCCATATGTGCTGTTGTGTCCTTCTTTGAGGGTGTTGACACTGATCAGTTGCTTAGGGGAGGTCTTCACTCTAGTAACCAGTTTTTTTTCTTTTTGTGGTTAATTATCTTCTGAGAGATAACTTTTTTTTTTTTTTGGTTTTCTGAGACAAGGTGTTACGATGTAGCTCAGACCAGCCTTGAGCTCACTGTATAGCCCAGGCTGGCATTGACCTTCTTGCCTCTGCCTCCTGAATGCTGGGATACAGGCCTGTGCTACCATGCCCAGCCATGAACAATACTTGGTTCCTCATCCTGCTTCCTCCCCAATAGTTTTATCATCCACTGATGATTCTTTTTTTTTTTTTGAGACAGGGTCTTGCTATGCAGGTCAGGCTGGCCTTGAGTTCACTTTGTAGCCCAGGCTGGCCTCAAACTCGCAATGATCCTCCTGCCTCAGCCTCCCAAGTGTTGGTATTACAGGCATGCGCCACCACACCTGGCTGCGCTGATGATTCTTGCTGAAAGTTTTTATTGTGGTTGTTACTGAATGATGATTTTCATGTTCCATTGCTCCTGTGTATTTATCTGTCCACCTTCTGCTGTCACAAGGAATGTTCCCTTCTCCTCTTTTTCCTTCACTTGTTTATATATTTTTATTTCATTCTGTTGATTACACTCTATTAATATTACTGTTTATTTGGATACTCAAATAATTGCATAGTTGGCTAGGGGCGTCCCCAGCCTGTGCCCTGTTGGTACATTCTCTGTCTTTACATTCTGGCATGGTAAGGTATTCTAGACTCAACTTACCCTTTTCTTTTTTTTTTTAATACTTCAGTGATTCATACCAAAGTAAACAAACATATATACCTTTCTTACTAAGGGTGTGTATGTGCTAGGGATAGAACCTGGGGCCTTCTGTATGCTACAGAAGCACTCTACCACTGAGCTCTATCCCTAACTATTGGAGATACTTTTGCCTGTCATAGCTGAAGAAATACCACCAGGAACCATTGGAGAGAAGCTCGGAGCACTGCTGAGCATCATACGATGCACTAGGCCAGCCGCTAGAGCAGTTTGTTTCCAAATCAAATTGTCAGTTTAGACTCATCGTATTCTTTCCCTGGCTGAACCCTGTAGTCAGCCATTTCTCTGGGAGCTCTGGTTTACTGAGTGGTAAATAGCATTTAGAAAACACAACCTCAGTGGCAGGTATGTTCACTGCTGCTGAGGTATTGGTGCTCCTAGGCCCTCAGCGGAGAGCGCTAGGAGCTACATGTTTGTATGTATGTGTATATGTGTATATGTGTGTATGTATCTGTGTCTATATTTGCATGTTATTAATAACCACAAGTTCAAACAGAAACTTCCAATTTTAGTCTTAATACTGTAAGGGTTCAGTTGGCCTACCTTTCCATATTTGTAATTTCCTTTTCTGACAGTAAGAAATTTGACCCCATTACCCACATGTTTATTTAATTCCTCAGGCTGAGGCAGGAGGATCACCATGAGGTCAAGGCCATCCTGGGCTACATAATTCAAGGCCAGCCTACACTACATAGTGAGATCTGTCTCAAAAACAAAACAAACCAAATAACAATTTATAGAAGCTACTATAACACAATTGTAGTAGCTTCAGATTGTGAATCTATACCACTGTGAAAAATAAACCCTCTGGTTGTAGTTCACAGTGATTTACAGTTCTTTTTGTCTTTAACTTGAGAGGATAGTCAAAATACTGTGTTCAGCTGTTCCCTGGATCTGTTCCCTTTTCTTACTCTGCTTTTAGTACGGTTATGATATTCATTTAAAATAACAGACTCAATTGTTTTTGCTGGTATTTCATTTGGAGTTTATTTTGCCTATCCTTGCAGACTGTAAAAATCTATTTCAAGCTGGGGATGGTGGTGCATGTCTATAATCCCAGCTCTCTGGGAAGCTAAGGAAGAAGATTACAGGTTAGAGCCAGCCTGGGCGCTTAATAAGACCCTGTCTTGAAATAAAAATAAAAGCGTGAGTGGCTCGGGTTGAGGTGGGTCTGCAGTATGCCCTGGGCATGCCAGTGGTGCACAACAAAAACCAAAAACTGATCTTTATTAGGCAAAATAATAATGTGGTTCTAAATATGAGCATTTTAAAAAAAAATCCATGTTTAAAACTGTTTCTGCCACATTTCCATAATCTTCCTGGCCATCCCCACTGGGAGCCCCTGTAATTTGTTTCTGGTTTTCCTTTTCTGTGCTTCGTTTTGCACAAATGATCAGGTACTTGTGTATTTCTCGTTTGCTTGTGTTTCTGCCACGTGAAGTAACATGTTAGAGACACTCTTGCCCTTTACTCATTTCACTTACTGTATCCCAGAAACCACTCTGTGTCATTTGACAGAGATCCTTATTCTTTTCCATTGCTGTGTGCTCCGGCTGTTTTTCCTTGTGAGGCATTTAGGTTGTTTGCAGTATTTTGCAGCACTGCAGTGAATGAATGACCTTACATACATTTTCAGATTGTTTCAATATATGTTCATATTGGCATGTATCTTCAAAGACTTTTTCTTTTTGAGACAGGGTCTTGCTCTGCGGTTCAGGTTGGCCTTCAGCTCACTTTGTAACCCAGGCTGGTTTTGAACTCAGAACAATGATCGGCCTCCTGAATGGTGGAATTACAGGTGTGCACCACCATACCCGGCACTCAGACTCTTCTAAAAGTGATAAATATATGTAGTGACAATTTCCAAAAATGAGCATTATGTGTACTTTTGTTATACAACCCAGTATTATTAACTCTGGTCATCATGCTATAGATTAAATGACTAGAATTATTCATCCTACCTAAGTTCATCTTGTACTCTTTGACCAACATCTCCCTGCTCTCCTACTTCCCCTCTGATAACCAGCATTATATTCTCTGCTTCTGTGTATTTAATTTTTTAGATCCCACATGGAAGTCAGATCGTCTGTGTCTGGCTTGTTTCACTTCACATAGTGTCGTGCAGGTTGATCTACAAATGTTTCTTCATTCATTCATTGAGGAACACACAGATTGTGGAGTCCATATGTTAGCTGTTGTGAGTAATGCTGTAATGAACAAAGGGGTGCAGATAGCTCTTCAAAATACTGATTTCATTTCTTTGGGATACATAGCAAGCAGTGGGACTGCTGGGAGGATATGCTAGTTTCCCTTTGATTTGAGGGGCTGTTTTCTATAGTGGCTGTTAGTTGACATTCCCATTAGGAGTGTGCAAGTGTTCGCTTTTCTCCACATCCTTAAGAACATTTTTTAAAAATCTTGATTATAGCCCTCCTGATGGATGTGAGGTGATACCTAACAGGTGTGATTTGGGTTTGCATTTCCTTAGTGATCAGTGATGTTGAGCATCTTTTCATACCTCTTGGTCCTTGTGTCTTTAGAAAAATATCCATTCAGGTCCTTTGTCTGTTTTTAAATGAGGTTTATGTGGTTATTTTGGTTGTTGAATTTCTTATGTATTTCAACTTTTTAAAATTTTTCCATTTTTTTAGTACTGGGGATGGAACTCAGGACCTTGTGCTTGCCAGGCAGGTGCTTGTGCCACCGAGCTATATGCCTGGCCCTTGACTGATTTTTTAGAAGCAAAATATACATATCATTTTCCATTTTAACTCATTTATGCCACAGATTATAATTTTTTGAATTTTTGCATGAAATTAGTATGTGTTATCTAGAAAAATTCAAGGAACAAGAATTTCTATTCTGTTCATTACTTTTGGAAAGCTGCTTTTTTGAGCAGTACTATGTTCATTTTTATGGGGCTCCTAGTGATTATTTGCAATTTTAGACCCAAACATTTACTGAAATGCTTAGTTTTATAAACTAGGTTTAAAACCACAGCACCTAACCTTGTTGTTCATTTTGTTTTGAAACAGCGCCTCACCGTGTAGTCTGTGCCGGCCTCAAACTTGAGATCCTCTTTCCTCAGTCTCCCAGATGCTTAGGTTACAGGCGCGTGCCACCATGCCCGCCTCTCTTCTATTCTTGTTCCCAGAGCTTCTCCCACGCCCCTCCCACTGTTGAACGACACAGCGGATTGAGCAGCTGATAGGCAGGAATAGGGGAGGTCCTAGGCCATACAGACCCACTAATAGCCTTAAGAAAATTTAAGCAAAGTAGAAATTAACTTTTATCTGAAAACACAGATTTATACTTGCTGGTGATACGTCCAAAATTACCTGTACAATCCTTCCAAGTCAGTATGGGTACAAGTTTTATTTTATTTAATATTTTGCAGTAGTAGAAATTGAACCCAGTGCCTCTGCACTGTGCTATATACCCAGCTATTTTTTATTTCTTTATTATTTTATTTCATTTTATTTTTTTGGTGGTACCAGGGATTGAACTCAGGACCTTGCAATTGCCAGGCAAACGCTTATTTCACTGAGCTATGTCTCCAGCCCTATTTCTTTATTTTGGAGATAGGGTCTCCCTGAGTCACTACGTTGCCCAGGGTGAGATCGAACTTTCTGTCCTCCTGCCTCAGTCTCCCAGAGTGCTGGGATTATGGGTGTGTGCAGTCATTTCCACCTCAGCATGTACAATTATTAGAAATGAAAATATCCTTTAAAAATCGTGCCATGCCTCTTTTAAGTGTAGTTATTATCTTTCTCCCTTTCACTCTTTGTCCCTTACACATATTTACATTTTGCATCTGTCCTTTAGGTTTGCTGTAATGGCACAAGAGTGTTTGTGCAAAGGGATATTCTTGCTAAGTTCATCGAAGAAGTGGTGAAACAGACCCAGAGGATAAAAATTGGAGACCCTCTCCTGGAAGATACCAGAATGGGCCCACTCATCAACCGGCCTCACCTGGAGCGGGTCCTGGGCTTCATCAGGCTGGCAAAGGAGGAGGTGGGAAGGGAGCGGAAGCTGCGTGAGGCGAGGGAGGTTGCAGTGTGGTCAGCACCGTGTGGGCTTTCCCGCATTGCCATGCACCGGCTGCAAGTGTCCTTGAGCAGCGCTCCGCTTTGTGTCTGTTGGTTTGCTCAGGACACACGTATCCTTTCAGGAATGCACTGGGACGGTGTGTTTAATACAAACGATGTGTTCTTTTTCCTTTCGTTGGCAGGGTGCTAAAGTGTTATGTGGTGGAGACCTATATGTACCTGAGGATCCCAAATTAAAAAATGGATACTACATGAGACCTTGCATATTAAGTATGTCTTCTTGTTCACATTTAAGTGATTTGCATTAACCACTGAATAGATAGATGAAAGTGGATATTTAGCGTGTTTGTATGTGGCATAAAGCAAAGGTTGGCAAACCATGTGGCCTCACTACTCAGGTTTACAAAGTAGAGATGGCCCATCAACTTCAAAGCCCTCTGGATACCTAATTCTCTTAGAGGAGCCGTATGTTTTAGTTTACCTGGGACAACATCTTATGTTCTGGAAGCAGGGAGAACAAAAGAAATGAAAGTGAAAATTTTTTTGAAGTGTAGTGTATAGTTTTTTTTTTTTTTTTTTTTTTAATCCCAGAACTGGGGATTGAACCAGGGGCTCTGCACTGAATTACATCTTCAGCCTTTAAAAAAAATGTTTTTTGGCTGGGTGTGGTGGTGCAATACCTATAATCCCTGCACTTGGGAGGCTGAGCCAGGAGGATCGTTGGGAGTTCAAGAGACGATCCTGGGCTACAAAGTGCGCTCAAAGCCAGCCTGAACTGCACAGTGAAACCTTATCTCAAAAAGACAAAAGAACAGATTTTTTTTTTTTTGAGACAGTGGCTAAGTCATTACACTTCCCAGGGTGAGCTCAAACTTGAGCTCCTCCTGCTTCAGCCTTTCAGAGTGCTGGGATTACAAGAATGAGCCACCATGTGTAACTGCAAATGCATATTTGATAAAAATTTAAGTAATGAATTTAATTCCTCAATCATGGAAAGAATGCTGGGATTACAGGTGTGCGCCACCATGCCTGCCTTAGTAAAGGCAACTTGTTAGGTAAATGTTAGTCTTTTTAAAAATGAGGCAGTTTCATAATTTTTAGCATCTTCTTTCAGTCTTAAAAATCTCTTGCTTTGAGTTGGGCGTGGTGGCATATACCTGTAAAATGTTCTAACAGGTCAGCTGCTCCTTTCTTTTTTGGTACTGGGGATCGAACTCACAGCCTCACACTTGCCAGGCGGGTGCTGTGCTGCTGAGCTGCATGCCCGGCCCTGCTCCTTTTTCATATCCTTATCTCCTTCAATTCTTCAGCATGGACCTCACTGTGCCCAGAGCTATCCTATGATGAACTTGTGTAGGATGGTAACATATTTTCCTGGACTACTGGGTAATGAATTGTTTGGAGTAATTAATTCTTGGCTAATGGTTTTCTCAGATTATATGTAGATTATTATTTTCAAAGAATTAAAGTATAGTAAACCCTCCTTAAACACAGCCTAAATATTTCTGAATCCATCTTTCAAGATCATTCAGATGTCTCTAAAGTACATTGTAACTCATGGTGACCAGCATGCTGTATAAAGAATAGCATCTAACAAATCTCTTAAGAGAGTTTAGAGTTGTCTTTATAGCTTAGGAAGTAGATGGGTTTTAGTCTTTGGCTAAAAAGAACTGGTGTTTCTAGTAGGGTTCTCAGGCTCTTTCTGCCTCCACGCTGTTTACGTGTGTAACACAGCCTTGCAAACCATGTATCTCCATGCAGTGACTGCCAAGTCAAGAGAAGCTGTTTTTCAGGTACAGTGCAGATAAATACGCATACCCGTTTCTTTGAGACCCATCAGTTCAGGGATTTAGCCTGAACTTAAGTGTGTTTTAATACAATGAATACTTCCTCAGTTCCCTTTCCCCTCCACTTCCTGCCCTCCCTTCCTTTCCCCCATCCTGCCCCTTTCCATTCCCTCCCCTCTTCTGTCCCCTCCTCTCACATTAAGAAAACGTGAAAAAGTACAAAAAAATTACGTAACATTTTAATAGAAGTTGGTATGATTGTATGCAGTTTTGTGTGTTTTATTGTGACATTTACACCCGTCTATTTTTCCCCCAAAAACATGACTAGGAGCTTCAGGAACATTTACCATGAGGACATGTACAATTCATGTGATCATTTCTTACATTCTGGATGTTTAGTTTATTGCTTCCTGTTTTTACTATTTTAAGTAAGGTTGTGGTCACTATCTTTGAAAGTCTTTGTCACCTCATGACCTATTTCCTTATGATGGATTCAGAAAGGTGGATTTAGAGTTACACAAAATCTGTGCTGTTTCTTACATTCTGGATGTTTAGTTTATTGCTTCCTGTTTTTACTATTTTAAGTAAGGTTGTGGTCACTATCTTTGAAAGTCTTTGTCACCTCATGACCTATTTCCTTATGATGGATTCAGAAAGGTGGATTTAGAGTTACACAAAATCTGTGCTTGTTTAATACATACTGTGAAGTGGCCATGCAGAAAGGATGTTCAGTTTATATCGATACTGGCAGTGTCATACCAAATTTTTTCTAGTTATATGTTTTATTGTTCCCTGGGAATAAAGTGCCTTTTTTTTGTTTTAAAAGTAAAAGAATGAGAACATTAGCAAACAACACAAAGTAGCACAAGAACAGTATAAAAACTGAATTACAGATAAGGTGACAGGGAATTAACAATGGTTGTTGTATTATATATTGATAACTTCAAAATGTATGTTCAGGGTAACACAGACATACAAGATCAAACAACTAATCATTCATTGACTGTTCCTTACAATAAAGCAACATGAGACAATAGTGCAACCATGTTAACCATCCTGCATATACATACATACATACATACATACATACATACATAGTAATCCCTTTCTTCCTTTTCTCCTTCCCCTCATCCCAGTTGCTCTTTATTTTTAAGCAGTTTCCTTTCATACCTCCTAATTTATATTGGGAATAAAGTACCTATAAGTCTCAGAGATTTCACTGACTTTAGATTTTATAACTGCTTGCAGCTAACTGCAGAGATGAGATGACCTTTGTGAAAGAGGAGATCTTTGGACCAGTCATGGCCATTTTACCATTTGACACGGAACCCGAGGTTCTGCAACGAGCCAATGATACCAGGTTTGGACTTGCAGCTGGGGTCTTTACCAGGTATGTGGAGGAGGTCACTTGAGGCAGCTTCGGGGGACAGGGCCACAGGGCTGCCTCAATGTGGGGTGGATCTGACTCCTTGGTGGAGTTTGGCCTTGCTTAGGGTCATCAGTGTTTTGTGTTTGCTTCAGTTGAAGTCAGAAGATGCCAGAGTAGCACTTTGTAGTTTGCCTTGAATGGCCAGGGGACATTGCTCCAGTTTAAATTGAGCTGTGAACTTGATGAAAATTCAGTCCTCGTGTATGTTCACCGAATGAACATTTAAGGTTGTGATGTATGTGAAGCATTGTGCTAGGTGTCTATGGAAAGCATACTCATGTATGTCAAGGAATTTGGAAACTTGTAAGTGTATAAATACTGGACCTGGGTGTGATGGCACAGACAGCACTCAGGAGGCAGAGGCAGGAGGATCACCATGAGGTGGAGGCCATGAGATCGCGTCTCAAAAATAAAAAAATACTGGACAGTCCTTTTCAAAAAATATGCTTTTCAGTGGCATTTGAGTAGTTTCTCACTGGACTGCATTGTAACTCATGTAAGCATTTTTCCTGTTGTTGGATATTTAGGTTATTGTTTCACTTTTAACTTTCCTAAGTAATGTGACTAATCTTTATAGATAAACTTGAAGGCAAAAGATTGGGAGCAAACTGTATTATGAAAAAGCCTGCCTACTTCTTGGCTGCGTACAAACATTACTTAGGCAGTTCTCCAGGTTGCTTTGTCCTGGAAAGTGTGCTGTTTGTTTGGTGGCGCAGAGGTGTGTTTTTCTGTGGCTTTGTGGTCTGAGACCTGGAAGAGAAGCCAAGTCTCCCTCAAGGCCCCGATATGATAGCTTCCTTTTGAGTGCTGAAGTAAAGAGCAGGACTTGGCCTTTTAAGTTTGTGGATGGAGTCAGCAAAGTGCTCTTCACTTTGCCACCTAGTGTGAACAAAATCTAGTCACTGAAGAAGGTGCCCTTAGTGTGCTATATTACCTTTTCACAACCTTGCTAGCATAATTCACATGCCACACAGTTCACTCAGTTCAGTGGGTTTTAGTTTATTTACGGAATTGTGTTACTAGCACTGTAATCTAATTTTGAACATTTTCAGTGTATCTCTTGATCCTAAGAAGAAACTGTGTGCCCATTAATAGTTATTTCCAGTCATTTGTGGGGGTGCATTGCCGTAATCTCAGCATTTAAGAGGCCGAGGCAGAAGAATTGCTGTGAGTTCCAGGCCAATCAGGGCTGCATAGTGAGATGGAAGAACTAGTGAGACCTTGTCTCAAAACAACAAAATAGTCACTGTCTGTTCCCTACCCTCTCCCCCCTTGGGAACCACTAATCTACTGTCTGTCCCTATGGGTTTGCCCATTCTGGAAAAAAAAATTTATGTGAATGGAGTCATGTGATGGGATTTGTGACCTTTTTTTTGAGATAGAGTTTCAATATATAATCTAGGCCGGCCACTGTGTAGCCTCAACTAGTCTCAAATTTGTGATCCTCCTCCCTCAGCCTCCTGACTGCTCGAATCACAGGTATGTGCCACCATACCTAGCCTATTTTTAGGTTTTTCTTTTTTTTTTTGAGACAGGGTCTCTCTATGTAGTTCAGGCTGGCTTTTAACTCAATATGAAGCCCAGGCTGGCCTAGAACTTGCAGTGATCCTCCTGCCTTCAGTTCCCAAGTGCTGGCGTTACAGGTGTGTGACGCCATGCCTGGCTTAGTTTTACTTCCTTGATCATCTCATTTGTAGCAGAAATTTTAAAAACACTTTGATAAAGTCCAATTATTCTTTTTCTGTATGTGGTCTATTACTTTTGATGTCACACAAGGAGGTTCTGTGCAACCCAAGGATGTAAGAATATATTTCTATCTTTTTTTTTTTTTTGTCTTTTTGAGACAGGGTCTTGCTATGCAGTTCAGGCTGGCCTTCAGCTCTTTTTGTAGCCCATGCTGGTCTCGAACTCACAGTGATCCTCCTGCCTCAGCCCCCGATTGCTAGGATTACAGGTGTGCGCCTCCACACCCAGCTTATTTGTATCTTTTTGTCCAAGAGTTTTTACAATTTTCCCTCCGACATTCTAGATCTATGATCGATATGAATGAATTTTTGTGTACGGTGTAAGAGAAAGGGATTCATGTTTAACCTTTCACTTGGAGGTATCTAGTTCTCAGACCATTTGTTGAAAAGACTTTCTCACTGACTTGTTTCAGCACACCTCTTAATGTTTTTTTGTAGACCCCTTTAAGATTCCTTTTGGATGATGCTATAATATTAAAATCTGTGCTTATTTTGCCTCAATAATAAAAGGTCTTAAAACATTTTAATGAAACAAAATTTGGCAAGCTTTTGGAACCCTTAAAATTGGACCTTTACCTTTTCCTAGTGAAGCAGTAATGACCCGCATGCTTTCCTTGGTAGGGACATCCAGCGGGCTCACAGAGTGGTGGCCGAGCTTCAGGCGGGAACGTGCTACATTAACAACTACAACGTCAGCCCAGTGGAGCTGCCCTTTGGTGGCTGTAAGAAGTCAGGTGAGGAGCTGGCCAGTGTGACAGCAAACAAGGTATCTGGGGAGACCAGTATGCCTAAACCTGCCTGTGTGCTAGAGTGCTGTCCTCCCCAGACACACTGGAGTCTCCGGGAGCAGAGGCCAGGCGTCTCCAGAATGTTCTTATGTGGTTGTGAACTGCTGATACATATCTCAAAAAGCGTCTTCATGTGGGGAGAGTCTGTGATAACCATGAACATCAAACCACTCCTCTGGGAGTTCCGTATCAGGCTTTGCCTATCAGCAGGGTTTAGGTGGAGTGTCTATAGTAATTTTCCAGAAAGCTGAGATTAGTTTGTTTTCTTTGTTAGCCCAAATTAATAGTAGTCTCTTCCTAAAAAAATTTTTTGTTTAGTAGTAGTCTCTTAATATATAGCATTTCACAACCAGTTACAGCCATCATCATCATAGTTGGTAGCCATGGGAACGTTCCATCCTGCACAGTCAAACATCAGCTCAATGTGACAGAGGCGTAAGTCTGGCTTCTCAGCAGGTAGAGGCAGCAGGAGCGGAGCTCCTTCTTCTAAAGTTCATTGCCTGTAGGTGTCCGGTGGTTTCCCTTACCACTCTTCACGTAGACTCAGAATGGCTTGGCCTTTTAGAAGCATCATGTTGGAATCCAGGCCCTGGGCTCTGTGGCAAATCTTCACAGCCATCAGTGTTGGCAGATATATAAACCGAGCTGGACACTGCTGAGCTGGATGGCAGGTGTTAATTTGGCAGCCCCATTTGGCATTTGGTATTTTTCTGACACTGCTTACTTGTGCTCTATTGGTATTCTAGGGAGGGGAAGGGGGATGCTCAGAGGAGCTTCACGCATAGGCACAGAGGCAAATGGGAAGTGTGGTGCCCTTGTATTTGGGTCCCACCTTCAGGGAAAATTTGCTTGGAATCTGAAACTCAGGCTTTGGCAGGGTGAGGGTGGGGTGTCCCAGGACACTTTTTGTTTCCCTTGGACCAGGCCTGCATAGAATGAGAAAGAGGAACAGGTAGATCTGTAGAGCAGTGCCTGCCCTAGCTGGCTAACCAGCTGTGCTGAGAAACTTGGAAAGGAGCAAGGGAGAGCTAGGCCTCGCCCAGACCTGTGTGTATGTTCTCTTTTTTGAATGGCATCCACAGAAGTGTGCACTTTTGGGGACCTGGCCTTGCCTGCCTTGGTCTGGGGGAGCGTAGAAGATAGGACTAGTGTGGGATGCCATCCTGTTATCACAGTAACCATATGCACTTAGCTGGGATAGCATCATCAGGGGAACCTCAGGGAGCCCTTCCCCATCATAGTGGGCAGTGTGTAGTAGCAGGTCACTTGCAAGTTTAGTGTGAAAGGGTAGGGAACCTTGTACATAGAGTTAAGTTTGAAATTGGTGCCCCCTTTCATGGCTGGAAGGTTGCTGGTTACAGAGGTTGATTTAACACCTAACAGCTAATCCTAACAACAACAACGAAACAGTAAAAAAAAAAAAAAAAAAAAAAAAAAAATCCAAACGTTAAAAAAAAATCTTTACCCAGAATAATGGACACCTGAAATTCAGATTTACATTGCTAAGAAATGAGACCTGTATATTTTCCTGTCCTGGTCCCCAGAGCCTAATGGGTCCTCCTTCCCGTCCTGAGCTCCACAGCTAGTACATGGATGGAGGGCTTTACCCTAAGTGCTGAGGTTGTGGATCCCTCCCCTCCCACCCTGAGAAGCAGTGCCTGTCTCCAAGGAGGATTGTGACGTTTCAGACAATTGTAGCAATAGCTCATCCTGACCCTTTTCTTCCTTTCAGGATTTGGCAGAGAGAACGGCCGTGTGACAATTGAATATTACTCACACCTGAAGACTGTGTGTGTGGAGATGGGTGATGTGGAATCTGTGTTTTGAAGCCAGGGTGTGGAATAAAGAGAGCTGCCTGTCTTGACCAAGGCAGGCTAACTGAGGACCACTTTCAACCCAGATTTTGGTCATTCAGATTTAAAAAGTGGTTCGATGGTATTCTTCACCTTTCAACCACCTTCTTAACCTGATAATGTGCATAAGTGCCTTTTAGACAATAATCAAGGCAATTGTGATTTTCTTGCCAACAAATTTCTGTGTAAGCTTTAAAAGTTAGCAAGACACTTCCAGAGAATAGGTAGAGTTTAACGTACAGAGCATAAACAGGGTTATTCTTCTGCCGAACAACTGACCAGCTGCTGATGTTAATTCTCTAGGTAAGGAACTTTTTCCTTTGTAGTTTTCTAGTAGAATCACTAGACATGATTTTTACTCATTGACTTTTCTTTAAAGTCTCATTATTCCTTTGAGAAAGCTGATCACTGGGATAGAGAAGGGATTAGGTAATTGACAGGATCAAATTCTACATGGATCTAACTTGCTGTAGTAAGCACTTTCATCCCATTGTGCTGTGATGTAGGAAATGTACCACTCCTAGAACTATAGCTTGTTATCTTACAGTGCCAGTTAAATGCACAAATTGGAAATAAAAATATAAAAATAAATGCACAAAATTTATTTGTATGCTCATTAGTGTAGTGAAAATAAAATCACATTATTAAACCTTTTGTGTGTTTTGGAACTCATCATATTTTGAAACTAGAGTAGGACAGAAGCTAAAAGCACTGTGCAGAGGCAGAAGCTAGAAGCACAGGGAAAAAAAAAAAAAAAAAGGAAGCACAGGGCAGAGGGACCCGCCTTCCTTGCTGAGAGCATGAGTGGTGCGTGGAGTTGCAGCTCCACCTTTTGTTCTTCCCCATGTGACAGGCACTGTCATCCTGAACAGCTGTCAGGTCCATGAGACTTCCGTGCTGTGTAGTAGTGCTTCCCTCCCCTGCCCTCGTTCTCCTTTTAGAAGAATGGTTAATAAATAATTGTGTTATGGCTTATACAGATGTACCCCCAAAGCCTCATGTGGTCAGAAATGGGGCTTTTTGGAGGTGGCTGGATCTAGGCAGTGTGAATGTGGATTAAGGTTATGATAACTGAATTAGTCCACTGATAGGTCTAGCATTGTTCTGGGTGTGGATAGTGGGAAATCCCACCCTGGGTTTGGGTAGCACCAGCCAAAAGGCTTTTAGCCTGGATGGGGTAAAAGGAGAAGGTAGGTTTGCCATTGCTGCTTCACTGCTTGCTACTGCTGCTTCCTGCCTTCCCTGCCATGGACTGTTTCTCCTCTACTATGCCACTCTGCCTTAGAGCCAGCCAACTGTGGACTGAAACTGCTACAAATTTTGAGCTGAAATAAACTTTCCGCCTTTAACTTGCGGGTGTTGTGTCTCAGCAACGAGAAAAGTAAGACAAATCACTACTGTAGTAGTCAGAGATATGTGTTATCTGTTGTTACTAGGCCTGGATCTCATTATATATCAAGATGGGCAAATGCTACAGTTTTATAGCTTGGAAACTGTTGCAATGTCCGTTCCTGGTATTTGTTGGTACAGAGGACACATGTAACACCGAGTGAGGCAACAGTGGTGTCTCACTTTAGGAACCTTGTGTGGCATAAACAGCAGGAATTACCTTGGAGAAAACAGGTTTCTGATGGTTCCTCTACAGCTAGGGGAAGGGAACCAACATTTGAGTCCTTGAGGAGTCCCTACTGCTACATTCCATCTCATTTAATGCTCATAATAAACTTTGTTTCTCACAGTGATCTTAGGTATTTCCTTATATATGGGGTTAATAATATTCCTTAGTTATTGTGGGCTGATCAGGTCCACAATCTCCTGAGTGAGTGTATGGAGAAGGCTAAATAAAAAGAGGCCAATGGAATGATTTCAGGGCTCCAGGAGGACCAAAGCCCCCTCATAATTCTTAATTTTCTCAGGGCTAAGGCCATGACCTTCTCTGGGTCACTTATATTTATTTGGTTATCAGGAGGAGTGAGGGGAGTACTCAAGAAGGACAGAACCGCTCAAGGACTTCTCTAAGGTATTAAGTTAATCCACTGAAAAATGCATGAGGCTATAGTTTTTATCTAGTTGAGATCTGATCCAGGTGTCCTTGGCTGTGAACTTGTTTTGTCCTTTAAGGCTTTCTGGCTTCATCTACCACTCTAGGTTTTAGTAGGGACTAGTGACTCACAGAGGTTCACTTACTATGAGTCTGCTATTTCCAGGTAAGGAACCTAAGCCTTAGACAGATTTACAAGTGAACATGAAAAGCCAATTGATTAATTTAAGTCCTACTCAGGTCTGCTTCGTAGTGGTCTCCATCACTTATACTGACAGAAAATTGAAATAGGGAACACTTTTCCTCATACTGAGTTACATTCCTTGGTTCATGGCCCCTTTTACTGTCTAAGCTAGTAGTTTAGGATCTTCAGATCTCCCTCTATATCCCCTTCTAAGGGCACTGTGATTGAACTTAGGTCCTGCCTGAATAGTTTATAATAATTTTCAATTTCAACATCCTTACTCACAAGTTCTGCCTGTTATCCCAGCACTTTGGAGGCTGAGGCAGGAGGATCACCGTAAGTCAGAGGCAGCCTGGGATACATAGAGAGTTCAAGGCCAGTCTGAACTATATAGTGAGACCATGTTTCAAAACAAAGTTCTGGGAATTAGGATTGAGCCATATCTCTGGGGGCCATTACTCAACCTATCCCATCCCTGCATGGTCCAAAGTGTGTTCCAGATGCCATTAGCTGTTTTAAAGATTTAAAGGTTTGAACAAGTTACCTGAAAAATGTCGTTTGTTAATGAACTGTCTTATAAGAATACAGCCAGACATTTATATCCATGAGTTTCACATCTGCAGATTGAACATATTTGAAAGTTAAAAATTGCGTTAGTGTAGTGGGAGTGTAGGTCAGTGGTACAGCGCTTGAGTCACACGTGCAAGGCTCTGGGTTTGATCCCTAGCACTGCACACACACAAAATCCTAGTGAACATATTTAGGCTTTTCCTTGTCATTTATTCTGTACACAACACAGCATACCAATTATTTATATAGAATTTATGTTGTAATAGGCATTGTAAGTGATCTAGAGACAAGAAGATGTGCACAGGTTATATGCAAAGATCTGTACTGTGACATTGTTATATAAGGGACTAGGCCCAGTTCTCCAAGGAAGCAGGCACACATAGGGATTGGATGCTGAGGACAACTTATACTACATAACATGTACAAACATACCCTGTTGACTTTCTGTCACTGAGAAAAAATACCTGAGATAAAAAAGGAAAGATATTTATCTGGCTCATGGTTACAGAGGTTTCAGTCCATGGTTGACTGGCTTCATTGTTTCTGGGTCTGTGGTGAGGCAGGACATCAGAGAGAAGGGTGTGGTCTAGCAAACTCGTGCACCTCATAGCAGCCAGGAAGAACAGAGGAAGGGGCCAGGGGCAAGGTGGACCCTTCAAACATACACCACCAGTGACTTGCTTCTTCCAAATAAGCCCACTTTCTAGTTTCTGACCCCTCCCGGTAGTCCATTAAACTCTGAATCTGTCAGTGGATTAATCTATGGATGAGGTCAGAGACTTTTGCTCCAGTCACCTCCAAAGGCCCTGCCTCTGAATACTGCTCCATTTGTGACCACGTGAATATTGGGGAAGCTTTATAGCCAAACCCTAAAATACACCGAGGGAAATACTGACTTAACCAAGAGACCAGGTTTTCCTGTGTGTTATGATGTGTCTGCATGGACCCCCAAAGCCTAATGCAGTCAAGGGGTGGGCTTTTAGAGTTTATGATTGATCCATGATCCAATGCTGGGATTATGTGTGTGAGTGCTACATCGGTCGGGGGGCAGATAGTTTGCATACAATGTAAGGGAGGGAAAGAGGCTGCTTGCTGCCACTCCTCCCTTTTGCTCTGGTGGCTTTTGCTATCTCCCACTGCCATGAACGGTTGCCCTCTGCCATGTGCCACCCTGTCTTGGAGCCAGCCGAGTATGGACTGAAACCTCCACAGACTGTGAGCTAAATAAACCTTTCCTTCCTTATATTTGGATGTTTGGTATTTTGTCTCCGTGACGAGAGAAAAAGTAACCAAAACACTGTGTTTGGAAAGTTGTGTTATCCAACTGTTTTCCTGGCAAAGGCCTCCCTGCCCTCCCCACTACTGTTTTGATTAACTTTTTTTGAAACAAAAAACAAAAGTTTTGATAAATGACTGGGAGGGGTGGTGTGCAACTGTAAGCAAGGCTGGCTGAACTCAGTATACTGAGATTGCATTGAACTGGTTGCAGCCCTCCTGCCTCAGTCTTCTGAGTACTGGGGTGATAGGTATGGGCCACCATATCCGGCTTTTGATTCTCTCCCTCTCACAGTCTCTCATTTCCCCCTCCTTTCTCTCTTATCTCTCCCAGAGGTATTCTTGTTGACATTTCTGTGTATATCTTTCCTAGGATTTACTAATGATCTGTGGAAATGGATGAGGTCACATATAAATGGGCCTCACTCATATACTACTGTATGCATTTTAAGTTTTTTTTAGATTCCTATCCTAAATGTATTGATAGAATTTTGTCTGAATTTATTAATGCAAGAAAAAAAAATGTGGTCTCCTCTATAGTTCATTCCTTTGTAGTAACTTGAAGAGTCTCTGTGTCTAATTTGTCTTTTTAGTCACTGTGTATGGAAGTGGTCCCTAATGTGCGCAGGGCAGGCCTTTTATGTACAAGAGGACAGCCACAGGGCCCTCCTTCCTTCTCTGTTGCACTTTTAACTCTTTCACTAGAGGTCACAGAGCTGCACAAGGCAAGAATCTGGCAGGATAAAACTTGCTTACAGTCACACTGCCCCTCCCAGGCATTTATCAGAACTTCTGTAAAGTCACCCTGGTCTTTGCCTGCTTTTTTATAGCGTTGAGGTCTCTACCCCAGCTTCTCTGAAAAGCAATCATCTGAGTTGGACTTTCCTCTGAAAAATGAATCTTCTTTCTTACACCTAAGGATAAAAGATTTTTATCTTTCTTTTCAAGGTGTACACATCACCTTGAAAAGATGTCTTTCAAGACATAAAAGGCAATAAAAGGATTAGCAACTGAATGATAGTGTGAAGAACCATAAAAACATCAGAGCAGGAGCTAGCCATCTTTTCAAAGGAAATCACATTATGTCAGTCTTGTACTTTAGACCTTGCTATGGCTTTTAATTGCAGTTAGAGTAAAATCTAGAGTTCTTGCCATGATACAGACCTTGTCCTCTGTTTTCATCTTGTGTCACCCTCTCTGTTCATCCCTCATTTCTCTGCCAGGCTTGTTCTTGCCTCAGGGACCTCAAAATTACTGTTCCATCTTCGTAGAGTGTGTTTTCTCCACAACTTCACCTTGCAGACTCCTTTAAAGCAAAAAGCTAAAAATCTACCTCCTTGAAATGAAAGTAGCCACAGCATGCACTTTATATCATTACCCTATTTCATTTCAAAGCATTTGTTGCTATTTGAAATTATTTACATGCTACTTAGATTTTCCCTTACTGGGATGGAAACTCTGAATGCGAACCCTGGGCTCCTTGACAGTGACAGGACAGTACTTGAGTAGGTGCTGCTCAGTGTGGCCTAAGGGCCAGCAGCACCTCCTTCTGAGTCCTGTTCCCACTTCAGGTCTGTGACTCTGAATCTGCATTTTGTTGTTTTTTGTCTTTGCAGTACCAGGGATGGAACTCAGGACCTTGCACTTGCCAAGCAGGCACTTATTCCACTGAGTTATATCCCCAGCCCTGAATCTGCATTTTAATAAGAACCTCAGGTGATTTATAAGCACAATAGTTTGCCAGGCAGTGATTTTAGAGCAGTGGTTCTCAACTTTGCACATTAGAGTCGCTCAGAGATCATATTTAAAAATACTGAGAGGCTAATTTAATTGTTCTGGGCATCTGGAGTCTAAAAGATCCGCAGGGGAATTTAATGGGCAGCTGAGGCTGAGACTGCTGCAGGTACACTAGTATTTCTTGTATTACTAAGTACAGTTCCTACTAGCCACATGGAATTACTTAAATTTAAACCAATAAATGACAGAGCTCATCAGTTACTCAACACACACATGGGTACTGCTTACTGAGTTGGACAGTGCAGATACAGCGTATTTCCATCATGTCAGAAAGTTCCTTTGCGTGGTGTGGCTTAAAAGCAACGGGACTGAGTGCTTGGTTTTTGATTATGTTGGAAGCACGTCATAGGGATGAAAAGGGAAGCAGGCAAACTGGGCATCCTTAGAACACACAGGATGGTTGGTTGGTTGCTGAGTCCCACCAGCAGGTGGCTCCTGCGCCCAAGCCAGCCTCTGGCCACACAGGCCCTTCTAGGCACTATGCTTGCATTATTGTTTAACCCTCAAGAATTTTATACAAGAAGTATTACTGTACTCCACTTACAGCTAGGCAAGCTGAGGTTTAGGAGGTGAATAGACTTGCTACAAGCACAAGGCTACCTGCATGTGGGCATAGTTAAGATACAGTATGGGTTCGCTTGCTTTAAAGCTTGGTGTGGGACATGGAGTGTAGAAAGGAAGGCAAGTTAAAGGTTTATGAAAATCAATCCTCATCTTCTCGGCTTTTCTCCACACTGGTGAAAATATGTCATGAACTACATCTGAGTGAATGCTGCTCTAGTCCTAACTCTCCAAATGGCCTGAAGGTTCATCACATGGCCATCTGGCCAAGGTTGGCCATCTTCAGTGGCTGTTAGGGCTGGGATCCTAAGTGTCTCCCAAAAGGCTCATTGCCTGGAAGCCTTGCTTGACTACTGGTGGGCTTTTAGGACATCAATTGTAGCATGAGGGTGCTAACTTCAGCAATGCATTAATCATAATCTGATGGCATTATCAGGAGGTGATGGAAACCATAGGTGGGCCCCAGTTCAAGTGTGTGGGTCATGGCATGTGACCTTGTGTACTACATTTGGTCCATGGTCCCCTCCTCTCTTGTTCTGATTCCTGGCTGCCTCGCCCTTCCACTATGATATTCTGCCTTGGAGCCAGCATACCAAAAACTAAAACCATAAATCAAATTAAACCTTTCTTCAAATTATTCTGTTATTTGGTGTGGCAGAGATGCTGGCCATAGCGCTCCATCCTTAAATGCATCTGTGAACCTAAGCAGTAGAGTGGTCCAATGGAACATGCCTGGATTTTAGTCAGGTATGTGTTCAAACCTATCTCTAATTTGAATTGGCTACTAAGCACTTCAAATATGGCTAGTGCAGATGAAGAACTGATATTTTTGGACACTTTTTTGATTACATTTTACTGTATAAATCCCTATGTGGCTAGTAACTTGTTATGGCTTGTGTCTAGAAGTCCCCCAGAGCCTCATGTGGCCATAGTTGGGGATTTTTCAGAGGTGCCTGGATCTAGAATGTGTGACTGATTCATGGTGCAATGTTAGAATTAAGGGTGCTAGGATTAAGGGTGCATGATTAATAAGTCATTCTGCTGATTGCTTTGGTACCTACCCAAATCCCGGTAGCCTAGAGAATATAAAGGGGATAGAAAGATGCTAAGGCCCCTTGCTTGCATGTTTTGCTGCCTTCTGCCTACCATGACCTTCTTCTCCTTTGTGGTGCCCCTTGGCCATGCTCCCCTGCCTTGGAGCCAGCCAATTATGGACTGAAACCTCTACAAACTGATCCAAATAAATCTTTCCTCCTTTAACTTTAGGTGTTGGGTATTTTGTCTCAGCAATGAGAAAAGTAACAAGACATAGCTCCTGTCTTGGACAGTACAGGTCTAGATGCCAATATTCCCACTAATGTAGTTACGGCCACTTTCAGTTCTGGAACAACTATCATGTTTTGCCCATTTGTATCCGTCTCCAAATAATGAACACCTTCTTCCCCATTCATACACAAATGTATCCTTTCCCATTCGCAGTCAAATCTTCGAATCCAAATGTAGAAATTTACATTCACCTCTATTAAGTTTTATCCTAAATTTAGCCTATCACTTTGATTTTTTAAAAAAATCTTCACTTTGATCCCAGTTATCAGTACCAAGTGATGGATGATAGCTAATTACAGCCACAAGACCATCCTTAATGTTTCACTGCTGTGGCATGAATACGAACATACTACCACAGTCAGACTCCTTTCAACTTTACCTACTGTGTAGGAGTCTGCTGGCAGGAGGAGGAGGGATATTCAATACCTGTGGCTCCTCTCTCCTCTAGGAGGAGGTGGCTAGCTATTGTAGATAGAACCTCAATAAGAAATGAGTGGCAAAGAGTCAGGAGGTTTACGTATGACGAGGCTGATGCCAGATAAGTTTTTATTATATTTAAAAAAAAATGTTAAATGGAAATAAAGGTAAGTCATTCAAGATGAATGAGTTTTTAAACCCCTATAGTTCTTCAATGGCAGCTCTTGGGCCCACCGCCAAAGCCAGATTTAACCCAGCCAAGATGCTGGAAAGCGGAGCACACAGTTGTGCCCATCAAGGCGAAGAGGGCGATAGACCCCACGGATCCTCGATACCGCTTGCTGGGATCTGAAAAAGAAGGAAGCAAAGTCACCAGAACCTTCACAAGCCAGTCGCCCGTGGTATCTGGGATGTACATCTGACAGCCGGGCCTGGGGAGGGTAACCAGCTGTAGCCTAAGGCCACTAGTATGTCAGATGCTGCTGGGAGGAGTGGCACACATCTGTATCCAGCAATCTAGGAGGCTGAGACAGGAGCTCCACCTTTACAATGTAGTGAGACCTTGTCTCAAAATAAAAATTTAAAAAGGGTTGGGGATGTAGCTCAGTGTGAAGGCCCTGGCTTCAACCCCCAGTCCTGGGGGAAAAGAAAAGGGGGTGCATAAAAAATAACCAGTCACAGTAGTTTCCTTTGGCTCCTCAAAGATTATGGTATAATAGTTAATTAACCACTTACCAGTTCACCCTGAGTGTCACTTGGGCAGTGTGTTTCTTTACACATTATTCTGATCACCTCTCAGGCAGGTGTCATTTTACCCAGTAAATTCTTGTATTGAATAAATTTGATAGAATTGTCATTTTTATGTTTCCTGTTATCTTATGAAAATTAATGAAAAAATGTGCAGCTTTTGGTCTTCCTGTATTTAAAATCTTGATAAGTAAGTGGCTAAAGAACTGTGCTGTAAGACATCTGGAAGTTACTTCCTCTTTTTTCAAAGAAGTACACCCGAAAAGGTCTCATGGACAACAGATGCCGTTTCCCTTCTCTCTCAGGTGCAGCATTTAGCACAGCTGACAGGCGCTGCAGTCAAGACTGCCCGGTTCTCATACCACGGGTTTACACCTAGCAGCAGTGCGACCCTCAGCTTTCACCCTGTAAGACCCAGTTATCTCATCGACAAATGGGGTATTTTCACCTCTGCATACTGTTGCCGCAAGTGTAAATACCATGTGCAAGGTTTACAGAACAGCAGCGCTCAATTATAAAATAAGGTTTTGTTTTGTTTTTTTGTGACAGGGTCTTGCTATGTAGTTTAGGTTGATCTTGAACTTAGGCTAGCCTTGAATTCACTGGCTCAGCCTCCAGAGTGCTGGGATTACAGGTGTGCACTACCACACCCCACATAAAAATGCTTGGTTATAATTTGAAAGTTAGTAAAAAGAATAAAGGTAGTAAACCTTTTACCTTAATTATAAAGCTATTTCTCCTTTCCCTATTTTTCCTCCTTTCTCCCTCCCTCCCTCTTTCCCTTCTTCTTTGGTTTTTTTAGATAGGGTCTTGCTATATAGTCCAGGCTGGCATAGAACCTATCAACCCTAGACTGGGTTCAAACTCAAGATCCTTCTGCCTCAGCGTCCCAAGTGCTGAGATTACAGGTATGAGCCACCACACCTGGTTGTGTCCCCCTTCCCCTTTACACAGTGCTGTTTTGGAGACAGGGTCTTGCTATATGAGTGTAGGCTGGCCTTGAACTCATGGTGATCTTCCTGCCTCAACCTCCCATATACTGTGATTACAGGCATGTGCCACCACACCTGGCTATTTCCCCTTTTCTTAAGCCCTGCTAAGAAGAGAAATATAGCACCACAGAATTTTAAAGTTATTTCCCCAACCAGATGTCAACATGTACTTACCGCCTGTGTAGTAGCCATATGCATAAAGAACTCTTCCAACAATCCAGGCCAGGCCCAAGCCAGAAGCTATACGCTAAGATGAAAGGGTTACATTAGTGTCTGTGTTAAAGAAACAGGCATTCTTTATTAACACCCAGGGCTAATGCAATGGGTTACTAAAAACGTTAATTTCATGGATTTGCTCAGATACTCTCCACTGAGGGAGAATTAAGTAATTTCAGTCAGGAAAATCAAGTACCTGTGATACTTTTTTTTTTTTTTTCTGTTTCACTGTGCAGTTCAGGCTGGCCTTGAGCTCACTTTGTAGCCCAGGTTGGTCTTGGACTTGCAATGGTCCTCCTGGCTCCACTTCCTGAGTGCTGGGATTACAGATCTGTGCTGCCATGCCTGGCGTAATTCTGTGATTTACGGCTTCTATCTAGATGTCCCCCACAGCCTCATATGGGGCTTTTTGGAGATGGCTGGGTCTACAGTATGTGATGCTAGGCTTAAGGGTGTGTGATTACTAAATGAGTCACTGATAGGTCTGGCATAGTTCTGGAATGGATGAAGGGTGCCCACCCTGGGTGGATAAAATATAAGGGACAGAAAGAGGGCTGGTGCAGTACTTGTTCTTGCTGTCTTCTACCTGCAGTAACCTGTTTCTGCTCTGCAATGCCCCTCTGCCATGCCACCCTGCCTTGGAGCCAGCCAGTTACAGACTGAAACTTCTACACACCATAAGCTAAATAAACCTTTCCTCCTTTAACTTTGGGTGTTGGGTATTTTGTCTCAGCAATGAGAACACTAAGAGAACCTGTTCATTGACCTGAGAGCTGGACACTAAGGTACACTAAGGTACAGCTGGCCTAGGCAGGGCGGCTGGAAGGAGATCTCCCACCCTGTCTCAAGGAACTTGGGAAACCTGTGCTAGTGCTCGGGAGGGGGACGGGCAGGCCTGGGGCCTCGGGGTGATGAGAAAAGCACACTGACCAAATGTCAGGACTAGAGGCAAAGCCACAGCATCCACAATGGCTCTGAGCACAGAGCTGACCCCAGACTCTAGCTGCTGTGAGCTGCCTGGTGTCCAGGGAAGTTACCTACAGGGAAGGGCTGTGAGCAGGTGGTGCACATCCACTAGGAAAGGTGGGGAGAGTGTGTCATGCTGGGAAAGCTTGAACACGTGGCCAGGGGTTCCCCTCCCATTTCCCACACTGGAGCAGTTCTTTGTTCCCACTTTGGAGCAGCTCTTACTGGTGTTTGTAAGAACTAAGCAGAGGGAGTAAGAGCTAATCCGGGAAGTGGGATGGAAATGAGGAGGGATGGGGTGCTCAGGGGATGCCTTATCAAGGGGCCCAGGGTGACTCAGAGCAGCCAGTCAAGTCACCTCCTCAGAATGGGGTACCAGAGAGAGAGGGGCTCTGGAAAGATATACCAGTCCCAACAGATACAAGAGCAGCTGAAGCTTGTTTAAAAAGAAAAAAAAATACAGGTCTCTCAGGTCAAGAATGAGATGTGCCCTTCTGGCATCCAACTAACGAAAGCACAGAGCTGCTCGGTGCAGCCCTGACACACTGTGCCGGACTCGGAACTGGAGTGCGGCGTGCAGAGCTCAGCTCAGGGGACAGTCAAGCCGGGAGAAAGGACACCACCTTCTGTCCGTCACAGAACCTGAATGGCAACTAATTGGCTCAGATAAGCTGAAGCAGATACCCAATCTGCGGCCTGCAAGGGTTGTTCCAGGAAGGCTCCAAGGTCCTGTCCCGCCCTGCTGCTTTCCGCCCTCTCCACGCTCCCTGGGCCTCCCTACTCCTCACCAAATCGACCAGCCACTCCCGCCTTGGCCTTGCCCTCAGCCTGCGGCTCCCTCACCTCCTCTGGGGTTTGTTCACCCACAACCTCGGGATGCCCTTCCTCCCTGAGCAGGGGTTCCGTCTCACTGGTCACACTGTTACTTATGCTGCCACCCCCAATAAAAGGGAGCTCCGTGAAACCAGGATCTCTGCCTGTTTCACTCACTGCTGTAACCTTAGGTGGTGAGTAAAGGTTGGTTGCTTGAATGAATGAAAATGCTCATGGGCTTGGAACTTCAGAATCAGCTAGACAGGAGTTCAAAGTCTGACTCTTACAGTCTGTAACTACTGGGCTTCAGAAAGTTAAACAGTATCAAGAGGCTTTCCCTGACCTGTAAAAAATGGGAGAAATGTCACCTACCTTTAATGGACTTCGTAAGAAATAATTAAAATAAAATCCTTTAAATACATGGTGCCTCAACACTGAAGATGCTTATGTGGTGTTCATGTCCTTTCCCTTCCCTAGCTCGGGGAACTCAACCCAAATAGATGAACAACCCCTGGAGAACTTACCGGGTGGTAAACACCTCCAGTAGCAAGGAAAAACAGGAAGGGAGGGTACACTTCTAACCTGCAACAGACAGACAGGACCATTTTAAACAGCCCCCCCGTTAATGATGCAGGGTAGGGACCTGAGAGTAAAAATGAGCGTTGCCTGGAGAGCGAAGCTTCAGCTGCTGATGCCCCGCTGCCTGCCCTCTGCCTGAGAGAACGTGCACAGTGAAAGGGCCTCACACCTGACGATCGCATGAGGAAGCCTTGGCAGTCATAGTGGGTTTCCTTACAGAAACTGTTTTCTCTCTAGGGCATTGAGGTTAAATATCACTTTAGGTGAGATCTGGTGCTAATGCCTTTTTTTTTTTTTGTCTTTTTGAGACAGGGTCTTGCTATGCAGTTCAGGCTGGTCTTGAGCTCACTTTGTAGCCCAGGCTGACCTTCAACTTGCAACAATCCTCCCGCCTCAGGTTCCTGAGTGCTGGGATTATAGGCCCAGTGCAAATGCTTTAATGAAACACTGACATTTCTGAAAAGATTATATAGAAATTTCACTTCTTAAAAGCTCTATATTTAATATTCATTTTATTCACAGAAGTAAATTTTCCCTCCATGGAGATAGTTTCAGTGGATAGAGTTCAGGTTAGTCCTTAACTGACTGAATGACAGGATGACCTTGAAGTGGTGGTGGTCCTCCTGCCTCAACCTCTGAGCGGTGGAATTACAGGTATACACCATTGCCCCACCCTAATGACACTTTTAATGCAGTGCCCATAATTGTCATTGTTACCACTCAGCAAATACAGAGCCCCAAGGGCCGAGGTGTTACACAGGAAACGTGTCCTTTGCAGATGCCTCTGGTACCTGGTAGGGCCGACACTCACGTGTTCTGGTGGGCTCGCTGAATGCAGTTGAAGAGGTGCCCATTCTCAGGATCTGTGCTGTACATGACAGGATACTGTTTCAATAAAACACATAAGAGCGGCATTCAGTGTTAAGAGATCATATTAACCTTGAAAATAATGTATTCCAAGCCATCTTCTATTGTACGCTTGACAATGATCATTTGACTCTGTTAAATGTTTACAGTCACAAAGGTCTCAATCAGCAGAAGCAAGGTCGATGTTTCCATTAAGAATCTAGAAATTGGAATGTCTGCTGCGGCCAGACAAGGCAGGCGGGCTATTCATTGATGTTATGCATCAATGGAGGATTTCAGATGCATCTGAGACATTGTGGCCCAGAGCACCTTTCCAGGAGTCATCAACTGCCACATCCTTTTAAGATTCCCCTCAGTGGGGGAAGACAGAATTGTGTGTGAATTTTAATGGAAGTATCCATTAGGAGAGAGAGACAGAAGTAGATAAGGGGACTTTAAAAGAGGCTCCAGTGAGGGAGTCTCATTATGAGTTGCTAAGCAGAAATAGACACTTAGTTGCTCACCAGGGAGAACCTCAGAAGTTATCCCTGCTAGATCAGGTAGAACTAACGGAAGTGTTTACTAGCCCTTGCCCCCGCCCCCCCCTTATGTCTACTGTCTAAGCCTGGGCTGAACTTAACAACTCTTTTCCACTTGGAAAATAGGAAAATAACCTGAAGACCTCATCTTAGAAGCGGCACACCAGGAAACAAAGTTGCTTCTAAGGCTCTTTAGGAAATAAGCTCCCTTTCCAGCAAACCGCTCTAGCCCAAAGCATACTGTTCTAATCCCAGCTCCCTGGTCTTTCTACAGAAAGGTCAGAGTGAAACAAAATGGAAACTATTGCTTAGCAGGTCCCTAACTCCCCTACCACAAAGGAACTGCATTTCTAATAGGCAGAGCCAGCATCCACCACTAGCAACTCCTCTCTTCCTCCGCGACTGAAAACAAGCTCTTGGATAAGCCTGCAAAAGCACAGGCCTGTGTTTCTCCTCACCTCCACCTTGTACTTCTTGCGGGCCTTGTTAACATTGATGGCGAGGTGGAGTACCATGACAAAGCTGGCGGCACCAGTGAGAATCACGAACCCATATTCCTTCGAGAGGACAGCCATGTTGGTGCTGTGGAGAGAGCATGTCATGTTGGAATACTGTCCTCGGCAGTATCACGTGGTACAAGGCATTACAGGGCATGACGCCTCATTCCCAGTTAAAAAAGGAATGTCTCAAAGAGGTCATTAGAAATATACTTCAAGAGAAGAACACAGTCACATATCATATTTTCTCTTGTGCTCAGGATCTTTTCCTTGGCATTCTATGAACAAGATTTATCTATACGACTGCAACGGCTTTAGATAGTCACTAAACATTGCATTTTCAAGAAATATTTTAAATGATAAATGCTGAAGGATACATTAGAGAGAAAGAGGAGAGAGTGAGACAGAGAGAGAAGAGAAGCAGGATACAAAGTAATATGTACACCATGACTCAATGCTTTTTGCCTTTGGCAAGGGACACTGGGAGGGAGGTCAGGAACCCTGAGGTATGGCTTTGATCCTGCTCCTGGGGTGGGAATCTCACGTTGGTAGGGCAGGGAAAGGCTCAGTTCAAGTGCTCTGAAAGCAGATAATGGCTCCTGAGCCCAAAATGTGCCAGGATGTGCAGGTCTGGACAGCTCCTGGATAGCGTAGGCTGCTTCTCAAATCATCACTCAAAACCAGCCCTGTGGTGTCTTTTTTGGAATCAAACTCAGGACCTTGAGCTTGCCAGGCAGGCGCTATACTGCTGAGCTCCATCTCCAGCCTGGTATCGCCCCAGCCCTGTAAAGTGTGCTAATGTCTGTAGCTTATTTTGAAATGTATTTTTGAAAAAAAGACAGTATAAGCCAATAGACCAAATGACAACTCTGGCTGTATGGACAGCCAATGTACAATTCTTTCAACTTTTATTTTTAATATATATTTGAAGATTTTCATAATAAAATGTTTGGAGAAAAAGCTAACTCCAGATCATTTTCCAATGCTTGGCATTTAAGAGAGAGAAGGAATGAGTTGGTACCAGGGAAAGCAAATGGGGCAGAAAGCCCTCACCAAATCGGGGCATTGAGGGCTCCCCTGGATGCGGGGTGAAGCAGCGCCAGGGACAAGAATGCTCTTTAAAAGCCAGAGCACTCACAGGAAGTGGGGACCCTGAGTCTCATGCTATAGCAGATAGTTTGCAAAGGACAGTGTAACTGCCTGGTGGTAGGGACAGGGGAGGTGCTCAGAGCAGCAAAAGCCACCTTCCTCGGGTTGGGGGGAACAACAGTTCCTGACACCCCAAGCACTCCTGCCAAGTGGGGAGTCTTGCTTCCTATACCACAACCTGCACTTAGAGTAGCCAACTGCAACAGCCACTAAACTCCCACGCAGAGGGGACCCTGTGGTCTGGCATCTCCCGGCACAGGGCACACAACCATGGTGTACAGAAATGCAAATGATAGAACCTGGAACTTCAGGCAGCTTTTAGGAATGCCCCCACTGCCCCTACATACTTGAGATCATGTCCATCATCTGCTACAGTGCCTAATATATAATGTCAATGTGACCAATTCGTGTTTCCTTTTCTCCTAAAAAGTACCTTTGAAGCCATGGAAAGTGAGTGTGGTGGCCTAGGCCTGAAATCCCAGCACTCTTGGAAACATGAAGGTCAAAAGTTCGAGCCTGACCTCCAGGGCAACTTAGAGACTTAGCATGATCCTGTCTCAAAATTAAAAAAAAAAAAAAAAAAAAAA
>PVLD010019836.1:0-35293 GCA_004027595.1 Dinomys branickii
GAATCAACTAAGTATTCAGAAGCATCTTCTCAGCAGCATTTACAAAACTAAAAAACAACTGAAGGGGAGGGAAGACGCGAAAGGGATGAAAAAAGAATTAAGATGTGCTTTGTACATGTATTAACTTCCCATGATGAATGTAATCATTAAGTACTATAAATATGTATTGATAAAAAATAAAAAGTAAAAGCTATGAAGTATGTAATAAAACTGTCAAAAGGTAACAGTGGCTAGGGATGCTTAGCATGCACAAGGCCCTGTGTTCCAACTCCAGCACCACAAAAATATATATAGATTCATAAGGCATTTGTTTTTTGACCGGAATAACAAGTTTTAGTAAAGATGACATTTTAGCTAAAAAAGGCAAAGATGTAGCTGGAAACCAATGGGTAACAGGTCTTTTCCACTATGGCACAATACATTAATGTGCTGCCACAGGCAGGGAGGGAGCAATGCTTACAGCTCCAGACAAAAGTACTGGAAGAACTCTGGAACAGAGAAAGACTAAATATAGATAGATAGGTGATGGATAGATAGATAGATGGATATAGTTTTTTTTTGTCTTTTTGAGACATGGTCTCTCTATTTAGTTCAGGCTGGCCTTGAGCTGACTTGGTAACACAGGCTAGCCTGGAACTCACAAAAATCCTTCTGCCTTAGCCTCTGAGATTACACAGTGCCGGGATTATAGGAGTGTACCACCATGCCCAGCTTTTATTTTACGCATGCATATGCGCGCGCACACACACACATGCACACGCACACACACACACACACACACACACACACACACACTTGGGGGGAAGGTCTTTATTTTGAAAAGTTATTTTAAGAGGTTTTTTGTTTTTTGTTTTTTTTTGCGGTACTAGGGATTGAACTCAGGACCTTGTGCTTGCCAGGCAAGCACTTATTTCACTGAGCTATATCCCCAGCCCCTTTAAGAGGTATTTTGGCAGTAAAGAATTAACTGTATTCCTAGAATATTTTACTATTTAGAATATATTTGTTATTTATGTAATTAAAGAAAGCTAATAAGCAAATATTGGGTAAAAGATAATGGAGATTAGTTAGAAAAAAACATTGAAGAAAAGACAAAGAAACTGAAACTCCGCAAAAGAACTATTCTCACCATTCTTTTCTTCCAGTGCTGAGAACTGAACCTATGGAGTGCATGCACGCTAGGCAAATACTCTACCAGTCAGCCCTGGGACAACTATAGTTAAGATTGCAAAATTTGGTGTTGTAATTTGCTCCAACTCAAAAATACAGAACACTACAAGTAAACAGTAACAAACTTTGGATTTTGGGAGATAATGTTTCAGTGTTTGGTGAGGGATGTTTTTAATGATAACAGAGGAGTCTATCTACATATGCCTAAGGGTAGGCAATATATGGGAAATCTCCATTCCAAAACTGAATCTCCCATTCAATTTTGCAGTGAACCTGAAACTGCTCTAGATAATAAAGCTAGTTTTTTAAAAGTTAGAAAATAAAAATTTTAAAAAGCAACAAACTTCCAAACTATATAAACAGGAAAATGCTGAGCTCTTAGTATAAAACTTAGTAAGTATTTGGACGGTATATTTCAAAATGTTTTTCTCCTACCTTCTATTTCAAATAATTAGCCCAATATCACCAAAGTCTCCTATAGTGTAATATCACATTCTGCATTGTAAACATTTCATTCTAACTACTATAACAAAATTAACCAAGACAAATACCTGGAGATAAACACTGAGCTTTCCAAAATAAAAGGCTCCAAAGTATTTCTTAAATTTGCACTGCTCTATACTTCCAAAACCTACATTTCTTTCCAATCTAAACACAAGGTTTCAGGTTCATTCTACACCTCTAATTATTGTCTTCTCAATGTTTTTTCAAGGACTAATTTGCTTTGCAACATTCTTGCAAATTTGTAAGTAAAATTACATTTAAGAAACTATGCATGAGGTACAAGAGTTTTAGTTGGTTTTGCTTTGTAGACAGGGTCTTGCTATGTAGTTCACACCGGCCTTGAACTCCCAGGTAATTCTCTTGCCTCAGCCTGGGGTCACAGGAGGGTGTCACTGCACCCAACTAGAGTTTTAGCTCATTTTAATGTGGAAAATACCTTTTAAATATTGTAGCCAGAATCCAGGTAGATAACAACATATACCTATAATCCTAGCAGTCAAAATGTTGAGGCTGGAGGACCCTGAGTTCAAGGCCAGCCTGAGTTTCTCAAAGAGATTCTGTATCCATAGATAGATAGATAGATAGATAGATAGATAGATAAAACTGGATCCAGGAATAATGGCCCAAACTTGTAATCCCAACTACTCAGAAGGCTGAGGCAAGGGCCAGCAATTTAGCTCAGCAGCACAGCACCTGCCTGGCAAGTGCAAGGTGCTGAGTTTGATTCCCAGTATCAAAAAAGGGAGGCTGAGGCAAGAGAATCACAAGTTTGAGCTAAGTGGGGGCAATTTATCAATTTGCCAGACCCCATCTCAAAAAAATAGTATTAAGAGCTAGTGTATAACTAAATTTTATGACCTAGGAGTTCAATTGTTAGTACCACAAAATAATAAAACATGGTGGTACATACCTGTAATCCCAGCATTCAGGAGGCTGAGGTAAAAGGATGGCCAGGTGTTTCAAGGCCGGTCTGGGTTACATAAGTAAATTCAGGGACAGCCTGGATTACATAGGGAGACCCTATCTCAATGAATGAATGAATGAATGAATGAGAGAGAGAGACGGACGGACGGACGGACGGACGGACGGACGGACGGACGGACAGACAGACAGAAAGAAAGAAAGAAAGAAAGAAAGAAAGAAGAGAGGAGAGGGAGAGAGGTGGTGGCGCATGCCTGTAATCCCAGAACTCAGGAGGCTGAGGCGGGAGGATCACCATGAGTTCAAGACTAGCCTGGGCTACAAAGTGAGCTCAAGGCCAGTCCGAACTGCAAAGCAAGACCCTGTCTCAAAAACACCAAAAAAAAAAAAAAAAAAAAAAAAAAAAGAAATACTTCAGGCCTTGGATGGTGGCGCATGTCTGTAATCCCAGCATTTAGGAGGCTGAAGCACAAGGATAGATAGCTGTGAGTTTGAGGCCAGCCTGGGCTACAAATGAGTTCTAGGTCAGTCTGAATTACCCTGTCTCATCCTTTCTTGGGCCTTTTGGCTAAGATCAAGTAAAGACACTGTCTCAATAAAAAAACCCACCCCACCCAACCAAAAGAAGAAATGCTTCAGCAAGTATCTTGGAATGCCTTAAAAGTTAGTTTTGCTCTTGTATAAAAGAATATACCAAGTTCATAAAACATAGCACTTCATCCAGGCACAATGGTGCCTGCCTGTAATTCTAGGGGAAGCAGAAGGATCCTAAATTCAAGGCCAGCAATTCAGAACTTGTCTCAAAATTTAAAAAGGGATAGGGAAAAACAGGGCCTCAATAAACAGGATGGTGGTACACACCTAATTCCACCATTCTTAAAACAGGAAGATGGCTAGGCTAGACTACACTGTGAGACCCAGGGATGGGGGCGCAGCTCAGTGATGGCGCACCCTAGATTCAATCTCCAGTCCCTCACACAAAAAATAAACAGTATTTTCAAGTGGCTGACCTACCTACCCACCTTCCTTACTTCCTTCGGACAGTTCTAGGACTGAACCCAGAACCTTTACAATGAGTTACATTCCCAGCCCTTTTCTATATACTAAATTGTCCAGGCTGGGCTTGAGTTTACCATCTTCTTGCCTCTGGTCTCCCAGATCCATGGGATTACAGGTATCACCTCCACACCTGGCTCCAACTATTATCTAACTCAAGAAGCATAATACTGTACAATTCCAATCTTAAGCCTCGGAACAGAGTTCAGGGATAGAACCCATGCTTTCTCATGTGCAAAGCCCTAGCATAAAAAGTGGTTGTTTTTTGTTTTGTTTTTTTTGGTCTTTTTGAGACAGGATCTCGATATGCAGTTCAGGCTGGCTTTGAGCTCACTGTGTAGCCCAGGCTGGTCTAAAACTCACAATGATCCTCCTGCCTCAGCCTCCCCAGTGCTGGGATCACAAACGTGTGCCACCACATCTGGCCATCCAAAAAGTAATCTTAAAATCAGAATTACTGAGTACAAATTTACTTCCACAGTACTTAGTAGTATAAAAGACCTGGCCTGCTGTGGTGGTGGAAACCTGAAATCCCATCAATTGGGAGTCTTAAGGCAGGAGGAACATACGCTCAAAACCAGCCTAGACTATGTAGTAAGACCCTGTATCCCCCAAAATAAACAAATAAACCCTGGCGTGGTGGCCCACCACTTGTAATCCAAAGAGGCTGAGATAGGAGAACAGAAAGTTCAAGCACATCCTGAGTAATTTAGCAGAGATGCTGTCTCAAAATAAGGCTGGGGACATAGGTCAGTGCAAAGGTTCTGGGTTTGACCCTCAGTTACCACAAAAATGGTAATGACAATAAAAATTCTGACTGACTGCACATCTGTAATCCCAAGATTCATGAGGCTAAAGCAAAAGGATTACCATAAGTTTGAGGCCAGCCTGGAATATATAACCCTGTCTCAAAAAAACAAAAACCTAAAAAATTTTTAAAAGACTATTGAAGATTTTTTTTTTTAACCTTACCGAATAAAGTAATCAGGCTTATGAAGTTAGGTGGCTACAAACACATTTCTTACAACTATATCAGGATGTAGGCAAAATTGTTTCTCTTTTTTTAAATTTACTTGTGGTCTTGGACATTGAACCCAGTACCTTGGCACTGAACTACATCTACAGCTTCTTTTTTTTTTTGAGACATTCACTAAAATGTTCAGGTTGGGCTTAAACCTGACATCCTCCTGCCTCAGCCTGGAGGAAGGAGTGTTTACAGGTCAACCTGGCCTAAGAATGTGTTTGCCAAAGGCAACAGGAAGGAATTTGAGATTGGGCTTTACATGTTTTGAGACAGCAGACATTTACTGTCTTCACATTCATAGCTTTTGGTTTTTTAAAGACTTAGTGGAAAATTTTGGAGGCTATCATAGTAATTAATTAGCTTGACATGATGTATTTAAATAAAGAGCTCAAGATTTAAACCCCCTGTAGAAATTCAGACACTAGAAAGCCAGCACCGTATCTCCACTCAGGTGATTTACGTACCAAAAAGATCACTTCAGTTTTTGTGCTACCATGTTGTAAAAATTTTTTTTTTGGTACCAGGAATTGAACTCATGACCTCAGGCTTGCCAGGCAAGCGCTTATGCCACTGAGCTATATCCCCGGACCAATGTCATAAAACTCTGAAAACGTCTAAGATTACACTCTTAGGTTAAAAAAAAGGCAGTACTTTAGTTATTAATGTTCAGCTTTCTGTGCCTCAATTCTTCACATGTCTACTGAACGGACCGAGTCTCCAAACACACTTCAACATGCTACCACTTCAGAGTAAAAATGTCCTAAAATATGATTAAACTATTACCATATAGCTCATAAATCGTTCAATGCTGTCCTCCAGTCTTTGAAAGGGTAGAAACCCTAATCTGGATCATGGATCAGTAAAGCATTTAATCTAAGTATCTTTGCAAAAACAAATTTGTTCTTTCTTAAATGTTTGACCTAGTTACTTCACAATGTTTTACTTGCCCTCTCCCATATTTTATTCATGTATCCCTACTCCTTTTCCAGCAAGTCATAAATACTGAGGATTTACTCAAAAAGTACAAGTATTCACTTAATTATTGGTTTTTTAAAAAAAATCCTCATGTAAACCAGGTGCGGTGATCCATGCCTCTAATCCCAGCTCGTTGGGAGGCTGAGGTGGGAGATTCACAAATTCAAGCCCAAGATGGGCAATTTAACACCTGAGCGAACTGCTGGCGGTGGTGGGGTGGTGGAGGTTTGGTCAGAGGACTCAATTGCAGAAAAATAGGTAGACATTGTTATTCAATTTTCAGGAAGACACTTCTATTGATCCTAAGAAATGTGACATTTGACCCATGCACGTGGTACACACCTGTAATCCCAGCACTTGGGAAGTTGGGACAGCAAGATGGTGAATTTGAGGCCACCCTGGATTACAAAGCCAGTCCAAAACCATCCTAATCTAGATTACCAAATCCTGTCTCAAAAAAATCAAAACCAAATAAAATAAAAGGGCTGGGGATGTGGGCCCCGGTTTTAGTCCTCAGTACCAAGGGGGAGAGAGGTCAAAAAGAAAAAAAGAAATGTGACATTGGGCCTGGGAGGGCAGCTCAATGGAAGAGCTGCTGGCCAACGATACTTGAGGTTCTGGGTTCAGATCCCAGGCACCGCAAAAAGAAACATGAAGCAGCATTTGATTGAGTGGCTTCCAGTGGAAAGTTTACTTTCAATACAACACTTCCAAAACGCTGAGATGCCTTTTTTAAAAATGACAAAGCACAGTCCTCGAGGGGGAAAACATCTTGTCAGCGTAGGTCGGGGACCGCCGCAGAGCGGGCGGTAGTGCAGAAAGAAAACTCTCCATTTTGGCGGAGGCAACCTCTACAAAGCTCGCGGCACACCGCTGAGCAGGCGGGGGGAGCTTCCCGAACTCCGCGCGCAGCGGGGCCGCGTCCCCCGGACAAGAACAGGAGCCGCCGCCGCGCCGCCCAAGGCTCAGCGCGCGGGGGCCGTTCCGCCAAGCGTGCGCCGCGGCGCGCGAGCGAAACAAAAACCTGTAGCCGAGAAGTAACCAGGAAGTGCGCGCGCCCCTCCCACCCGCAGCGCCGAAGCCCGGGGCTGACACCGCGCCGCGGGGCGCGCGGGGGGCGGAGGGCGCCGGGGACCCGGAACGGAACCCGGAGCCCGCACAGCTCCGAACGCGGCCCCTCGCCGCGGGATCAGGGCGCGGAGCCCGCGCTCCTCGCCCCCGCCCCGAGCGCGGGAGGAAGCAGCGGAACAGTTGAAGAGCTCGCGGGGTCAGAGCGCGCGTAACGCGCGCGGAGCGAGGTCCACAGCAGCGCCGCCGCCATCCCGAGCCTCCGGGCCCCGGCCGCGGGCTCAGCCCGCCCGCAGCCCCAGCCCGCCCGCAGCCCTCCGCCTCCCGGGGCCTCGGCGCCGGCCTCTTTCCTTCAAAGGACGAAGGCTCCGCCAACCGCGGGAAGGAGAGAGCCCAGCCTCTCCCGCCTCGCTCCACTCCCCTGTCCCGCCAGCCCTCGTTCCCTGGAGCTTCGGAAAACACTTCCAGTGGCCCCAGGGCCAACCCGGACCTTCTTCCAGCTGCACTCGCCCTGAGGCTGACACCGTCCGTTTACGCCAGTCCCTGACCCCAGCCCACCTCACCTCAAGCGGTTCCGGCGGCGCTGGACACAGAAATCTCCTGGGTCCCCGACTCCGGCTCTCCTCAAACCCCCTCTTCGGTTAACTCCGCTTGTTTCTCTACAAAATGGCGCTGGAGGTCGCGCGCTCACGTCGCGGCCTTTCCCCTCCCAGTTCGCGTTTCATCATTCGCTGCCCGCCGGAGGAAGGCTGGCCCCAGCACTAGCCAATGACCGTAGCCACTCCGTAGCTCCCGCCCAATAACTGACACGCGCCTGCGGATTTAAACCAATCACACACTGTCACTCGCAGAAGTCTAGGTAGAAACCAAGCTCCTGCTAGCAACTACCAATCCAGACACCTACTTCGAGGGCTTCGGCCAATTGCGGTTCACCAGCCCCTGGAGACTGGCGTCGGGGGTCTCGCGCCTGCGTTCCTGAATAGGGCCAATGAGGAACCACCGATAACTTCAATTTGGGGCTCCACAGACTTTCCACCTGCTTTAAGTCTTCGACCAATGAGAGCTTGTCGTTGCCTCTGAGAAACAGTACGGGGGAAAAAAAAAAAAAAAGAAACAGTACGGGAGGGTTCTCTGACGCCTCGCCGTCCTTGCACGGGAACTACTTAGAGATAGCGTGAGACGGCCCCTTACTTTTCTTCCTCTTTTGAAATGACAGACGTATAGGCTACGGGAATCCCCATTGGAAACGTTCCCCTCCCCTCGTGCCAGGAGCGGTCTAGAGTGGGACTCTTTGCATCATGGGATATGTAGTCATGCGCCCCGCCCCATTTCCTGTCGCAAGTGTAGTGCGTCATCTCTCCGCCAACCGGTTTGCATACTAGCGGAGTAATGCATGCTGGGGAATGTAGGCTCCAACTGTCCACCTGGTTTTAGCTTGCTTCACTGAATCCAGGGAACTTTCTGTTGGAAGCTCTGCTTATCCAAGAAGGGATGTGGTATGTGTGCTCACTGATGTCTTTAATTCCAGCTACTCAGGATCCTGAGACAGGAGGAGCAGGTCAACCTGGACAGTTTAGCGAGACCTTCTCTCAAAATAAAATTTTAAAAGGACGGGTTATGAAGCATCATTCCCCAGGGGCGGGGGACACAACCCTAAAAAAAGAATTAATACATGCCTTGCAGAGAGGTAGAAACTCCAGTTCTCCTCCTTGCTTGACTCCTGGAAGAAATGAAAATGGATGCCAGTGCTCTTTGCCTTAAGAAACAACTTACGGCCATCTTTAACAATGATTTATCTGTACTCTAGTATGTACTTTGTAAGATTTTGTGGTTACCTATTTCCAGGTCAGAAAGGTCTGGCAAGAAAGCATGGATTAGTTATTTTACTCTTTGAAAAACATCTATTCTCTTTCCTTATGCTGTCCTCAGGCTAGGTTAAGCAGCTTCTCCCCTGGCCCTCAGTCTTATACTGCCTTATACGCCCCAAAATACTTGTTTTGTTTAAACTGTGAGATAAAGGCCAGGAGTGGTGGCGTACACCTGCAATGTCAGTATTCCGAAGGCCGAGGCAGGAGGAACTCCATGAATTAAAGGCCAGCATGAACTACAATAGGGAGACCCTTTCTTAAAACAAAACCCCAAAAATAAATAAAACTGTGGGAGAGCTGGCTGTTACTTTCAGTCCCTGCTATTCAGGAACTTGAGTCAGGAGAATCACTTGAGCCCAGGAATTTGCAGAGCAAACTTTCTTTTCTTTCTTTCTTTTGTTTGTCTGTGAGACAGGGTCTCCCTACGCAGTTCAGGCTGGCCTTGAGCTCACTGTAGCTCAGGCTGGCCTCGAACTGACAATGATCCTCTTGCCTCAGCCTCCCAAGTGCTGGGATTACAGGCCTGCACCACCACACCCAGCATGAGGAGCAAATTTCAAAACCCAACAACAAATAAATATGGTGGACTCCCCAAAATTGGAGACTTATGTTCTTAAAGTACCCACGAATTGTGGAAAGGCCGCTAATTTCAGATACGGTCAGAAAAATGCCTATTATGCGCTGGGCGTGGTAGTGCATGCCTGTAATCCCAGCACTTGGGAGGCTGAGGCAAAAGGATCGTTGGGAGTTCGAGACCAGCCTGGGCTGCAAAGTGAGCTCAAGGCCAGCCTGAACTGCATAGTGAGACCCTGTTTCAAAAAAAAAAAAAAAGAAAGAAAATGCCTATTATGCTACTGCAGCTTAACTTTTTAGTTCCCAGAGCAAATCAAGAAGGTGCAGGCCGTTTTGGCAGCATCTTGGGGATCTTAGGGCTTTAAGAAGAACGAAAAAGAGAACACTGGAGATAGCTACACGCTGTACAGCAACCTATGGTGCTGCGAGAATGCTAGACCATCTCCCTGAAACGAGTTACAGGCAACAGCCAATCAGCAGCAAGGAAAACTGAGTAATGCTCTCGGATTGGCTACTTCCATAAAAACAATTGCGGAGGATATTTGCGGTTTCTACAAAACAGCAGGGTTTCAGAGAGGAACTATTAGTTAGAGTCTAAGGAAAAATCCACCACGGACTGACGCTAAGAACTATGAACCGCGACTTCACCCGGGTATACTAGATAGATACCATATTTCTCCAAAAATAAGACCTAACCAAAAAATAAGCCCTAGCTTGCTTTTTCAGGATGATCATAACATCAACCCTAAAAATAAGCCCCCAAAAATAAAAGATAGAAATAAGCCCCAGTAAAGATCAACGCATGACAGATATATTGAATTATAAAATAATATTAGTATATAATAAAATATAAATAAAGTTTATTGAGATTAATACTTAAATGATAATAAAAATTGTAAATACCCAAGTAGGTGCCTTTGGACAAGAGGTAAATACCTATATAAACAAATGTACTCGAGACTTACCGCTGAATGACTAATCACTACAGACGCCATGCACAAACAAGGAGCACAAAGCGAGGTGTGATGGGTGCACACCTGCAATCCCAGCACTCAGGAGACTGAGGCAGGAGGATTGCCTCAAGTTCAAGGCCAGCCTAGGTTACATAATGAGAACCTATTTCAAAAAAACAAATAACATGTGCCCTTGACAACGAATGGCAGGGTCTCACTATGCAGTTCAGGCTGGCCTTGAGCTCACTTTGTAGCCCAGGCTGGTCTTGAACTCAGAACGATCCTCCTGCCTCAGCCTCCAGAGTGCTAGAATTACAGGCGTGTGCCACCACCCCTGGCTCACTTTCTGAATTTTAGTGCCTGTAATTTTCTGTTGCTTTTGTGTGGACCATCATTCTTAACTGTCATCATTTTTGTTGCCACCTCTGACTCATAAGTCTTCCATTAGCACTTGATTGAATGGAAACTTTTGTGAAGCCTGACCTGCAAGAGGTTGTAACGTGAATGAGGAATTTATCGGAAAAAAAATTACAACTGTGTTGCCGATGCCCCATGAGCAGGCTACCTGGACAAGAAGTGGTCATTTAAGGAAAGCTCTGTTGCCTGACATGAGAGGTTGGGGCCAATGGTGCTATAGGAAATGGAGTTTCAAGAAATTCAGCCTGAGATTTGGAGAGTTATGATGTTGTTCCAGATGACATGACTGTATTTGAATAAATGAAGATTTTTGTACATGAACATATGTAGATTTTTATACATGAGTAAATGTAGATTGTTGTGCATGAATAAAAGTATATTGTTCTACATGAAAAAATAAGACATTCCTGAAAGCCAGGCATGGTGGCATACGCCTATAATCCCAGCATTTGGAAGGATGAGGCAAGGGGATCGTTGGGAGTTTGAGACCAGCCTGGGCTACAAAGTGAGCTCAAGGCCAGCCTGAACTGCATAGCGAGACCCTGTCTCAAACAGACAAACAAACAAACAAAAAACTGATATCCTCTGAAAATAAGCCCAATTGCATCTTTGAATCAAAAATTAATATAATATCTGGTCTTATTTTCAGGGAAAAGCAATAGATAGAAGATAGAGGGCTGGGTGTGGTGGTGCTTGCCTGTAACCCCTGTAACTACTCAGGCTGAGATAGGAGGATCCCAAGGTCAACAGCAGTCTGAGTAATTAGCCCGACCCTGTCTCAGAATAAAATTTAAAAGGCTGAGGATATAGCTCAGTTCTAGAGTGCTTGACTAAGTATGACACCCTGGTTGGATCCCCAGCACTGAAAAAAATAATTGACACTGCACTCCCTGCTTCACCAGAAAAGTTCTAAAATCACAACATGCCTTGTGGGGTTTTTTTGCACAACAAATTTAGTTCAAGGTTGGTCGGGAGTGATGGCATGCACCTGTTATCCTTGCCCCCAGGATGCAGAGGCAGGAGGATCACTTCAAGTTTGAGGCCAGCCTGAGCTATATAGTGAGACTGTCTCGAAAAGAACTTTGTTGGCACCGGACTTGGAGGTGCATACCTGTAACCCCAACAGTTGGGAGGCTGAAGCAGGAGGTTCATAATTTTGAGGCCAATCTGGACTATATAACTAGATCCTGTCTTAAAAAAGAATTTTTTAAAAAGATCTTCATAAATCAGGTAATACCTTAGTCCATAAAATAGAGCAAGTGTTCTGAGGAGCTGAGCAGAGCTTGCTTTTACAGAGAAGGCTGAGGAAAGTAGAACAGATTGCTGGTTTCAAAGTTACTTTTGAAAAAATTAAAGCAGAGGGAACTTAACATGTCTGCTAAAACTGGCTTGTCTGAGGATGTGGCTGTCATCTCTCATTCCTGATTTCTTAGAAGACTAGGTAAATGTCTGAGTTGTGTTTGTTTATCTGGAACTTCAGCGTGAGTAACTCCCTTTTGGTGTGATGGTTTGACAGATTGGGTCGAGTGCAGGATTCATCCCAATTCAATGGCTTCCTGTAAACTTTAACAGCTATAAGGTTCACAGCTAAAGGATCCTTAAGTAGATCAAGGATGAAGAATAAGGATGTTCCTTACACTGTTACTTATAAAAATTGCTGAGGGCTGGGGATATAGCTCAGTGGAATAAGCGCTTGCCTAGCAAGCGCAGGGTCCTGAGTTCGATCCCCAGTACTGCCAAAAAAAAAAAAAATTGCTGAAACCTCTGTGGGTAGTTGCATTTTGGCCAAGTTTATCAAAACTGCAAGTGGGTGGTGTGGTGCCACAAGCCTGCAATCCAGGTACTCCAGGAGACTAGTGAAGGAGAATGGAAAGATCAAGCCCAGCCTGGACAGGTCAGTGATTTAGTAAGGCCCTGTCTCAAAATACAAAACGACAACAAAACGCTAGACATGCAGCTCAGTGCAAAGGCCCTAGTTTCACTCACCAGCTTTAGGGAAAACAAAACAAAACTGACAGTGTACCGGGCGTGGTGGTGCACACCTGTAGTCCCAGCACTGAGGAGAGTGAGACAGCGAGATCTTGAATTTGAGGCCAAACCTGGTGACGCAGCAAGTCTGAGACTAGTGTGGACTAGTCAGTAAGATTCCGTCTCAAAACAAAACAGAACGGCGGGGCATGGTGGTACATGCCTATACTCCCAGCATTGGGAAGCTGAAGCAAGAGGATCACCTTGACTTCTAGGCCAGCCTAAACCACACAGTGAGTTCAAAACTAGCCTGGAATATACAGTGAGGCCCTGCCTCACAAAAAAAAAAAAAAAAAAAAAAACCCTAAAGAAAGAAAGGAAACAAACAAAAACACTGACAACGTATAGACCACCCAGCCCAGCAAGTCTATGTCTAGGAATCTACGCTACAGACGAACATTGCACGTGGGCTCAGAGGTAAGCGTGTGTGCATATTTCCTGAAGCACTGCATATGAGACACCAAAGGCGGGACAAAGCCACGCATAGTGGTGCATGCCTAAAATCCTACCACTCTGGAGACTAAGGCAGGATTGCTGGGAGTTCGACGCTAGTCTAGGCTATGTAGCCAGTCTAAGGGCCACCTGAGCTATACTGGAGATCCCATCTCGAAAGCAAACTGTGTAAAGCTAAGTTGCTTCTCCAGGCTGCAGCCTGCCTTCACCAGGAGAAAGATCTCCTGCTGTGAGCCGAGGCTGTTCCAGCAGACCCTGTGCCCACTCCCACTCCCAGTCCCTCCTCTGGCCCAATACCAATGTTTTTTCTCGGATTTCATAGGGCATGGGGACTCAGATAAGTACCTGGGAGATTTGCACAATAACTTCGAGATCAGTCTCTCAGTTAAGTGTCAGAATGCTGGGTGGCTCTAACGCTTACTAGAAAGTGGACTCAGAGAATGTTTATAACCTAGAAGTGGAGGTTACCTGTTGGATCTTTATGTTTTACTGAGAGACATACTTGGAAATCATACCTAAAATGTTTTACTGGAGCTCTTCACAAAAGATGTACTGAATACCTTATAACTCAGCAATTATCAGTGTAGGGGTTCAAACATACTCAGAAACAAGTTATTGCAGGCAGTGGTCCACTACTCATCTGGCCCTTAGTGTTCTTTCAGTCTTTTACTTCCCAATTCAATATATGTGGCAGGCTCAGGAAGAATTTTACACATCTTGGTTTTCTGAAATAACCTGTAGAAGGATATATAAGTGCCTGGAAATAAGAATCTCCTTTTAGCCGGGCATGTTGGTGCATGCCAGTAATCCCAGCAGTCTGGGAAGCTGAAGCAAGAGGGTCACAAATTGGAGCTCAGCCTAGACAATTTAGGGATTTACTGAGACACCATCTCCAAAAGAGGGGTGGGGGAGGGGTGTGGATGTAGCCCGTTGCCAGGATCTCCAGTACCAATACCACACACACAAAAGAGTACTTTGTATTGAGTGGGGCAGAGGGGCAATATAGCTAGAAAATAAAGAGCTCTGAGGTGTTGAGAGTTTGCAAACTGTGCTGTAAAGTATGTGGAGGTGCCTGGAAGAACACCGAGCGGAAATCCATGGCCCTTCCATTCCATGATCCTAGTCTTCTGCCCCATTCTTCAGATGACTCAGTAACTCCAGTTAGCAGTAGTTTTGACTCTGATAGGACTCTGTTCTAGCCAAAGCTACTACCGGCAACCTAACTCTATGTCCTAATCTCTTTCCAGCCCATCAGCACTGCTGAGCTCCAGAGCTTTTCAAGCCCAGGGCCTAGAAGCCTGGTAGGATTCTGGTGGCTCTGTTCTGGGAGGGTGTCTGGGGAGGTACACCGCAAAGAGCTTTCTGAGAAATTCAGAAGGCAAAGTCCTAACCGGGCTAAGCCACTAAGTTCCTGTGTAGTACTAGATAAGTCACTTCCCTTCTCATTTCATTCTTTATTATTATTATTTTTTAAAGCAAATCTCTTTTCATGTGGGGTGGGCCCCTGGGGTCAACATTGCCCGGCTTGGTCATTGGAGCTGCCTCCAGAGTCCAGAAGCTGCATCAGGTCTGGAAGCGCTGGTGGCGGGGGTAGGCTTGATGCACAGGGCCTCAAACGTGTCATCTGGCTGGACATCCACCCCCACCTTCGCTGGGGCCCGTGGCTGTGCTGTCTGGCCAGTGAAACCACACCTGCCTAGCATTTGGCTGTGCTCTAGAGGCTGCTCACCCTTGAGTATCTGCTTGCCTGGCAGCCACTTGAGGATGCCCTGGATGATGTACCACGCATTGCTCAAGTCCGTGGCATCAGGGAGGATGGTCTCAGTGTGACAGATACTGAGGGACACGTCCTGGGGTGGCAGCCCATGTTTGTGCCCTTCTGCTGCTCCCGCCACACCAGTTCTGCTCTGGTACTGTATTCTGAAGATGCTGGGGAAGCATTTGGTAGCCCCTAAATTGTAGGCTTTGGTGTTCTAGAAAGCCACAGGTCCTGGAATTCATATGCTCCTGTGTTTGGGGTTTTGCATGTATGTGCTGGAGATCCAACCCAGGGTTTCACACAACCTAGGCAAGCACTCTACCACTGAGTTCTAGCTCCAGCCCTTTTTATTTTTTGAGACAGGGTCCCCCTAACTCCCCCAGGCTGGCCTTGAATTTGGGATCCTCCCACCTTAGCACGTGCCACCATGCCTGGGATCACTGTTTTCATCTTCTTTTCTTTTGAGGTACAGGGGATCAGGATTCACGTGTGCTAGGCTAACCTACACCGCTGGACATCTCCAGCCCTGCTTTGTCTTTAATCAACAATATATTCTAAAAATAAAATTTGTCAGGTAGTTCAGCACCAATATTCTGCAGGGTCGGGATGAGGGAGCATGAAAGAAGGGTTTGCACGCATGCTCGGTATGGTGGCACACACCTGTCATCCCAGCACTCTGGGAAACAGACAGGAAGATCACCAAGTTCAAGCGCAGACTGAGCAACTCAGTGACTTAGTGAGAATGTGTCTCAAAATAAAAAGTGCAGGGCTCTCACAGAACCACATAGCCACTACCATGGACACAAGTGTGAGCAGCCTATCAAGCTAAGCTGGGCAGGGACAGTGCACACAGGTGCACATGCAGTTTATGGACTGTTCTATTTTTTTTAATATTTTATTATGAAGAGTGATTCCATAAAGTATAGAATAGTCTGTGGATGATATAACAAAATGATCTTTCCTTTTTTTTGGTAGAGATGGACTCCTAGGCCTCATGCATGTTAAGCACTGAGCTATATCCATGGAGCTATATTCCTGCCCTTTTTATTTTGAGACAGGGTAAAAAGTTGTTCAAGCTGGCCTTGAACTTATAATCACTGTCTCAGCTTTCCCAAGAGCTGGGATTATGGTCTGTGCCATGGCACCTGTGTAATAGCTGAGTATTTTAATGTTTAGAAAAACACTGTTTCCCTGTAATCTCCATATTTAAGTATTACTCAGGAATAAGCAGAAGTAGGCAGTACAGGCTCCTTGGGAGTTTTGGCTAGAGGCTAGGGCACGCTGTCTTCCTTTGTTTCTCTTTTTCTGCAGCCCTGGAGATTGAACACCAGGCCTTTGCACTGAGCTACATCCTCAGCCTCTTTGAATATTTTGGGACAGGGTCTTGCCAAGTTGCCCAGGTGGGTGCAAACTTGTCAGCCTCAGCCTCCTACAACATTTCTGACTTTTAGTACCAATCTTGTTGAGGATGAAGATGGCCTGAGGACTGTCATAACTCTTCCATAGGTGGATGGGATGGCGGACTGGATTGCTGGCGTGGAACTCATGCTGAATTTCTAGGCACATCGCGGGAAGACTTGCTCAGAAGTTCAAGCTGCCGCCCTGCAAGCAAAATCTTACCATTGCTGCTTACCTGAGGAAGCTCCCACCAATGCCACAGAAGGGAAAGAGCATGATTTGGAGAGAAAACTAAGTGTTTAAAAGGCAAATTATGTCAGAGGCAGTCTTTTCCCTCAGTGTCACAAGGAGCAGCTGCACTGCCTGACACCCGAGGCACACTGGCTTGTGCAGCCTGCAGTCTTGTCACCATGTCAGTGTTGGAAAGCATCTCTGAGCTTTCTGGATGAAGCTGCTCATCTACCTGATCCAGTACAGGACTGGGCTGGCTACTTGGTGGGGGCTGCTGGGCAAGCGACTTGGTGGGATGTCTGTATAGGTGAATAACACGTACTCTCAGTGGCAAGCTTATAGCCACACTGCACACTGGAGACAGCAGGTGTATTCCTTGATGACTAAGGGGTGGTCACAGGGATTGAACTCGGAGCACTGAGCCATATCCCCACTCCTTTTTGAGACAAGGTCTCACTAAGTTGCTGAGGCTGGCTTTGATCTTAGGATCCGCTGTCTCGGCTTCCCAAGTAGCTGGCCCCAAACTCCCTCTTGTTAGGCTCTTAGGCTCTCACCTTTGTCTTAAATGTGGCAATGTGACTCCCCTTTAAGACTGGTAGATCACTAAGTAGTCCTATTCCTCAAGGGACACATTTTCAGGAGTATAGGATATTTACTGTGATTAAAGTTTTTTATGGACTGTTCTATCAGCCACAGTGTGAAAGGCCCTGTGCACAGGAGTGGTGTCCTCACCCTATAGGAATCAGAGGCACCAAGGTTGCTGGCGGGATCCTGAATGTTGTGCACTTGTGCCCACTGGATGACCTGAGACTTTTAAAAATGTTTAACTGGGTGTGGTGGCCCATGCCTGTAATCCCAGCACTTGGGAGGCTGAGGCAGGAGGATTGCTGTGAGTTCAAGGCCAGTCTGGGCTACATAGTAAGTTCAAGGCCAGCCTTAAGTACACAGTAAAACCCTGTTTCAAAAATGAAACCAAATGAAAACAAAACAAAACAAAATGTTTATATTGTAATTTTTTAAAAAAATGTATAATAAAAATAAATGAAAAGGATTGGAGATGTAGCTCAGTGGAAAGACCCTGAGTTTAATTCCTGGGACCACATAAAAGTGGGAAGGGTGTTTGCATGAGTGAGTTGGGACAGGGAAGAAAAGGACATGGAAGAAGAAAGAAAAGAAGCGCGACTGAGCCTTTGGGTCAAGCCTAGGCAGCCATTACTTTCCAAGAGAGATGTCCAGAGCCAGGAGTAAAGCTTGGGATTAGCGGCACTTTGTGACTGACAACCATCTCTGGAGCCTCAGTATTGCTGGCACCCTAAGCCCTGTGGGTCTCTGGGTAAATAGGATTGTTGGAGAGGGAAGGAGGCCCTTGGCAGAGGTAGCAAAGTGGAAGGGCTCAGGAGGCGGTAGGGAAAGGGAGACAGGGTAGGTAAGTGGGTGGAACCCCTGGATCTGTAGAGGGAGTGGGCTCAGGGCCACCACAAGGAGGGAAGGTCCTCAGCTGCTCTTCTCCCCACAACAGCTGGGGGCACGTGCAGGTGTGGCAGCCAGACTTTTCCCAGAAGCCCCTTCTCTTCCGATAGTCTCCAGAAAGACCTCTGTCAAAAATAAATAAATAAATAAATAAATGTACAACTTTATCTCACCTGTACCTTGGAACCTGCTGAGGGAGGGACTGAGGCGTTTAACTATTTCACAGATGATAAAACAGAGTCTGGGCTAGGCGTGATGGCACACGCCTTTAATCCAGCACTTTAGAGCCAGCCTGGCCTCCATAGTGAGTTCCAGGCTAGCCTGAACTTCATAGCAAGACTCAGGTCTCAAAAAGCAAAGCAAAGCAAAACAAAAACTGAGTGCTTGAGTCACCAGGTGTGGTGGTACATGTCTGTAATCCTCACACTTAGGAGCCTGAGGCAGGAGGACTGCTGTGAGGCCAGCCTGGGCTACATAGTGAAACCCTGTCTCAAAAAACCAAACAAACAAAAAGAGGTTGAGTCACTAGCCCAAGATCATATACTTAGTCAATGGCAGAGGAAGGGTTGAAATCCAAGCAATCTAATTTTAGGGTCCATATTCTCAGCTGTCAAATCAAACAAGCTATGATTTGCCTGTTTTCTCCCTTGCAGCATTTTGGAAGGGCTGTACCACTGGGCCACAAACCCAGCTCTAAGCTGTGCTTGGAAACCACCCTATGAGGTTCCCAAGTACCCTGCTCTATTGTTCAATGGCCTAGTAGTGATTGAATATTTCCCAAACCGAAAAATGAGCAGGGTGCATATACAGTTCAGTGGTGGAGTACTTGCCAAGCATGCAGAAAATTCAATCCTTGGCACCATCCAAAACTTAAATTAAAATTAAATTTAAAAATAAACAAATGTATCTGAGAATGAGAGAGACAGGTTCTAAAAATTTTGCTCCACTTGGTGTTTTCCTGATGAGTTTATATTGATTCTTGCGTTCTGTCCTTAGTGGGCAATTATATCTGAAGACCTATAGGAAACCTGATTTTTCTTTCATGATTATTTCTCTTTCTGCCTGCTTTCATAAAAGAAAAAGGAATAAATAAATAAGTAAGTACATAAGTAAGTAAGTAAATAAATAAATGAATAGGAGCTACGGCAGAAATAGGGAAGTCCACACAGACTGTGCTCCGGCAATAAAATTGGGCAGATCTGAGAAAGCTACCCAGGCTCCAGAGAAATATACAGACTTGGGGATTACTGGTAGAATTCAGAGCTGGACACATTCTGTGATTCCGTCCAGGTTTGGATTTCCTCCCTGAGTACAGACCTGACATTTAAGCAATTGCTTCAAACCTGGACCATGAGCCTTGGCTGTTCATCCTCCACCCATCTGGACTGTCTACCTTGGCAAATAGTTTTCCCTTGGGATTATATACATTTCCCTGGGCCCTATCTTAGTCCCCCAACTTACGCTTCAATTTCTTTTTTCTTTCTTTCTTATTTACTTTCTTTTCTTTCTTGCTTAGTTTCTTTTTCTTTTCTTCTTTCTTTCTCTTTTTCTTTCTTCTCTTTCTTTTTCTTTCTTTCTCTCTTTCTCTTTCTTTCTTATCTTTTCCTCCCCCTTCTCTTTCTCCTTCTTTTTTTGCACTGGGGATCCAACCCAGGGCCTTAAGCATACTAAGCAAGCAAACACTCGATACCCTTCTCCGCCCTCCTCTGGGGAGCTTGGCAAGGCAAACTGAAGCGGTACCCTGACCTGGAGGGGCAGCGCGGCAAAACTGAGCTCTGTTCTGCAAACTCCTCTTTCCCACTCCACACTTCCTTCTCTAGGTTATAAATTGACCTGACACTTGATCTCTTCCAAATACGGTAGTCTTAGGAGTCTGATAAACGGTCTATATTTTAAGATATGTACACTGCTCTTGGAAAAACAAAAGATAGAACAAGCAATAATTACTAAAGCATTCAAAGTTATAAATTACATACAAAACAAATGGGTCAAAAATTTCAAGAGTGGACATCATAGCGCACACCTATAATCTCATCTATTTGGGAGACTGAGGCAGGAGACTTGCAACTTTGAGTGTAGCCTGAGGAATTTAGTGAGCTCTCATCAAAAGAAAACAGCTAGGCTGGGCGTGGTGGAACACGCCCATAATCCCAGCACTCCAGAGGCTGAGGCCCGAGGGTCATTGGGAGTTTGAGACCAGCCTGGGCTACAAAGTGACCCAGCCTAAACTTCATAGCAAGACCCTGTCTCAAAAAGACAGAAAACACACACACACACACACACACATACACACACACACACACACAAGAAAATAGCTGGGCATGATGATGCAATCTGAGCACTTGGGATGCGGAGGCAAGATTGTTGTGAGTTTGAGGCCAGTCAACTCTGAAGGGAGAACCTGTCTCAAAAAAGACCAAATCAAAACAAAGGAAAAACCCCAACACACTCAAAATAGCTGGATGTGGGGGCACAGACCTGTAATCCAGCCCTCGTGAAGCAGAGGCAGGATGATCACCAAGAGTTCAAGGCCAGCCTGAGATACCCAGTCTCAAAACAAAAACAAAAACAAAAAAACGCAGAAAATTTCAGAGCAGTAAGTAACAACTCAGCCTCTCTGATATTCAGAATCCAGACACTGGATAATAGCAACTTGGGGAAGGAAAAAAAGAGTAGATTCCCTGGAATCAGGAAGGATCTGACGGGGATTTTTTTTTTTTTTTTTGCGGTACTAGGGATCAAACTCAGGACCCTGCGCTTTGCTTATTCCACTGAGCTATATCCCTAGCCCTTTTTTTTTTGTGGTACTGGGGATCAAACTCAGGACCCTGCGCTTGCTAGGCAAGCACTTATTCCACTGAGCTATATCCCCAGCCCTTTTTTCTTGAGATTTTTGAGACCATGTCTCGTCATGGAGGTTAGGCAGGCTTTGAACTCACTACGCAGCCTAGGCTGGCCTTGAACTAGTGGTAATCTCTCTGCCTCAGCCTCCTGAGTGCTGGGATTACAGCTGTGCACCACCATACCTGGCCCTGACAGGAAATTAAAACCTTCAGAGAAACTGAAGAGACAGAATACAAGACAGAAAGAAAAGGGACAATATACACCTTCTCCCTGGCTCTTGGCTCCTGGCTTGCAGGAAAGGGAGACCAAACCCACAGACACCAATCAGAAACTGAGCATTGCACGGGGCTTTAGGGAGAAACGCGGCAGTGGAAGGGATGGGCTGCAGAGTGCAGTTTCTGCTCTCACAGAAATCCTCTGACAGCTTCAGACCTCTCAGGCTTATGTTCTCACAGTGACTGGGTGAGAGACGGCCACAGGACATAGCTGGGGTCAGGAAGCTGTGGTCAGGCTTAAAAGAGACCCTCTCTGAGGGAACTGAGCTAAAGGACGTTGGCCCTACCCCCATGGCCCGAGGCCAGGCTCAGCACAAATTGCTCTGGATTTGAAAGTTGCAACATCGGTGGCCTCACCCTCATCACTGCCTGCATCCAGCACTGATCTGACCAGGGTGAGCCAGGACGTCTTGACTCCGACACAGCCCCCAAATTCCAAGTCCTAAAAGAAAACTACACATTCAAAATCACAGAGAAAAAAGCTTTGTATTTGCTTTTGGTGTGTGCATTATTTTTATGTTTTTTTTGTTTTGTTTTGCTTTTGGTTTTTCTCTTTGTCCCTCCTTTCTTCTTCACCAGTTATTTCCTCTGTGCTTCTTCCTTACTTCTTCTCTTTTTCTTTATTTTTTTCTGCTTTTTCCTTTTAATTTTTCCCTCCTTTTTTTTTTTTTTTTTTGGTCTGTTTTGTAGTTCAGGCTGACCTTGAGATCACTTTGTAACCCAGGCTGGTCTAGAACTCACAAGGATCCTCCTGCCTCAGCCTCCAGAGTGCTGAATTACAGGCATGCGCCACCATGCCTGGCCTTCTCCCTTTAATTTTTATTCCCCATGTAGTTTCTTTATTCTCTTGATTTACTTTTATCTTCTATTGCTCACCAGCTTTCCTCTTACTTTGCCTAATTCCATAAATATCCTTCTACTCCCCGATAAGATCCTCTGCACCACTTCTCCCTCCACCTTCTCGTATTACATAGCATAAAGTTTCAAAATTTTCCTCTTCTCAAACCCTTTAATAATATTACCAATAAAGCTTTATTAATCTTCTTGATAGTTAACTATAAATTACCTTTGAATTCTTTTCTACCATTAGTGGAGTTATAGCTGCCACATTTAGTACGTTTTACCTGTACCTGGGTTTTCTTAATGTTTACACCATGATTGTAGATTTCTTTTCTAAGGTTAAGAGTGGTATGCAATAGAATCTTATAATATGTAAATATGTAATTTGTCTTGGATGATACTACTGTAGCTGATTTGCTTGCTATTACCAGGTTTGCATAATTGTTGCTATTTCTCTGTAAGCCAAACTCATATTACCTTTGTGACATTAACCAAAAGTGAAAGAAGTTAAACCAAAAGAATAAAGACCAGAGAAGTAAAAGACCTCTACAATGAATACTGTAGTACTCTGAAAAAGGAGAGCAAAGAGCACATCCGAAAATGGAGAGATATCCCCTGCTCCTGGAGAGGCAGACCCATTGCAGCTCTACTTCCAAAACTGTTGTACATATTAAACACAATCCCAATAAAAATACTAATAGTAAGCTGGGTGTGATGTTGCACACCTGTCATCCCAACACTCAGGAGGTTAAGGCAGGAGGACTGCTTCAAGTTGGAGGCCAGCCTGAACTACATACTGAGACTCTGTCTAGAGCAACCAAAAACAAACAAACAAAAAAACAAAATACCAGTAGTATTCCTCACAGAAATACAGAAAACACTCATTATATTTGCAGTATTTTGTTTTTTGAGACAGGGTCTTGCTATGTAGTTCAGGCTGGTGTGGTCTGGAGCTCACTTTGCAGCCCAGGCTGGTCTTGAACTTGCAACGATCCTCCTGCTTTAGCTCCCCAGGGGCTGGGATTATAGGTATGTGCCACCAGACTTCAAATTATAATACAAAGCTACAGTGATAAAAACTGTCTGGCCGATGGGTATGGTGGCACACACCTGTAATCTTAGCACTGGAAAGAGGCAGGAGGATCACTGAAAGTTTCAGGCCACCCTAGGCTACACAGTGAGTTCAAGGCCAGCCTGCAATACAAAGACCCTATCTCAAATAACAACAAAACAAAACACAGACTTGTGGATTAATGGAACAGAATAGAGGATGCAGAATCAACTCCAGGCGCACTCAACTACCTTATCTTTGACAAAGGAGCCATATACTTTCACTAGAAGAAAGATAGCCTCTTTAACAAATGGTGCTGGGAAAACTGGCTATCCAGATGTGAAAGATTGAACCTAGATTCATTTCTCTCACTGGGTACTAAGGTACAGATCATAATGGATTAGACCAGCCTGGGTAAAAAATCATAATTCAAAGGATTCAGGCTGGCCTCTAACTTGAAGCAATCCCCCTGCCTTAATTTCCTGAGCATTGGGATTACATAAAGGTCTAAATATTAAAGCAGAAACAATCTGCTGGAAGACAAAAATAGGTAAAATTCTTGAAGACATAAGTGTAGGCAAAGACTTTCTGAACAGAACCCCAGCTGCACAAGAACTACACCAAGAACCAAAAAATGGGATCTCCTCAAATAAAAAGCTGTATGGCAAAGAAAACTAACAACAGAATGAAGAGACAGCCCAAAAATGGGGAAAAAATTTTACTCACTTCTCACACAAAGGACTAATATCTAGAATATATAAACTCAAAAAATTAGACCTCCCCAAAGTTTAAAGACCCAATAAAAAAATGGGCATCTGAATTTAATACACGTCTCAGATGAAGAACTACAAATGGCCAATAAACACATAAAAGCTGTTCAACATCTCAAGCCACCAGAGGAATGCAAAGAAAGACCACACTGAGATGCCATCTTACTCTAGAAAGACTGGCTGTCATTTAGAAATCTACGGGCTGGGGATATAGCTAAACAGCACAAGCACCTACCTGGAAAGCACAACGTCATGAGTTTGATTCCTGGCACCAAAAAAAAAAAAAAAAAAGAAAGAAAGAAAGAAAGAAATCTAATGATAACAAGTACTGGCAAGGCTGTGGGGAGAAAGGAACTGTTCTGCATTGCTGGTAGCAATGTAAACCAGTACAACCATTGTGGAAATCAGTATGGAGATTCCTCAAACACTAAAAACAGAAATTCCATTTGACCCAGTTATTGAGCTTCTAAATATTTTCCTGAAAGGGTTAAAGATATCACATTACAGGGATCCATGCACATCCACGTTTATAATAGCATAATGCATGATAGCTAAATCTTGGAAGCAGCCTATATGTTCATCAACAGATGAACAGCCTCCTTCGTCTACCTCAGAGGAGCACTGTGCTGCATGCAGTCCTCTTCTCTCTGTGTCCAGAGTAAAGGCCTTCTCAAAAACAGAAACAGATAAATAAATTTTAAAAAGCCGGGCGTGGTGGCTCACACCTGTAATCCCAGTGCTCAGGAGGCTGAGGCAGGAGGATTGTTGCGAGTTCGAAACCAGCCTGGGCCACAAAGTGAGTTTAAGCCCAGCCTGAACCACATAGCAAGACCCTGTCTCAAAAAAACAAAAACAAATAAATAAACAGAGTAAAGGCTCTTCTTTCCCCCTTTTTTGCTTCTTCTCCAGCAAAAATCTAACAATTTGGTGCCATGATATAGCAGGGTGTGTGGCTCCTGGGGGATCAACCCCCAATTCTAGCCGCCTCTATCTAAGAGCCACCCCCCCCCTTTCCTCTGGGGCCTGCCTTGCCATTGCTAGTTTACATCTAACACTGATACACCTCATTTCCCACAGGTGAGCCACTTTTCAGTTTGGGGGTTTCCTGTTTCATTTTCTTAGTCTTTTGGTCTCAAAAACACATGGGCTTACATCAGGAAATCCTCTGCCTGCCCCTTGGACAGGGATAAGAACCATCATGCTCTTTGGGCAGGGCTCCTGCCCTTAAGCTCTGATGCGGTGTTATTGCCCTCTCATCCTTTGGGGACCCCCCCCATGCTCTTGGTGATGGCTGACAAGAACAGGTTTGGGGTTTTCTCCTAGTCACACTCTCTCTCTTTTTTTTTTTTTTTAATTTTTATTTTTCTAGTCACACTCTCAAAACAAGTGATGACCCATCTTAAAAAGTACAGCCCAGGCTATTTTGGCTATAGCTCTTGGCTCAACTCTAATTTGGTCACTATGGAAAATATTCCTTCCTGCTCTGAAAAAGACACACCACTGAGGTGCCTTGTCCACAATCTTGGCTCCCTTGGCCTCAGCGAGACCATAAAACCAAAAAAAATTAATATTTTACTGCCAGGCAGCTGGGCCACAATAAACACTTGGCAATGGCAGTCAATGGCCTAAAGAGAAAACTTTTTACCCTTTAATCCTCCAAGGCCTAGACAATTTTTGTCATTGCACCAGCACATGATCAGAGATCCCCTATGTTCAGGCCTTCTTCACTTTGAGGACTTGTCCCTCTCTTATACAGTCATGTAAAGGGGCCCAAGTATTTTTAGCTCATACTACTCCACCTGATTCTCTTTCCTCCTCTCCAACAGATCCTTTAGATGATGTACCCCAAGTCTTTGTTCCTTCTCCCCCATATCCTCAAGCCTAAACTCTTCAATGCCCTCAACTAGAGCCTCCTGAGCTTCCAGCCTCACCCTTGTCTCACCCACTACAGTGTCCTATTTTTCCTTTACTTCCTCACCCCAATCTCAAACTCCTCAATCTCCTCAACCTGAGGTACATATCCCATCTGATGGCCCCTTTTCTTCCTCCTCCTCTGCTTCCCCATTGCCATTTTCTCCTCCTCCACCATACCCAATCTCATGTATCTCAACCATATGGTGAACAGTGTGGTATTCAGCTGCCATTTTGCGGCCCCTCACCATGTGATCAACAGCAGCCATTTTGTTGCAGGTCACATGGGGAGCAGCCTCCATCTTGTGGTCCTTTGTCATGTGATCATTAGCAGCCATTTTGTTGCAGGTTATATGAGGACCAGTCACCATCTTGTGATCCCTCACCATGTGACCATCAGTAACCATCTTGTTATGGGCCACATGGTACTCAGTTGCCATCTTGTGTTTCCCTGTCATATGGTGGAACAGGCTGGTCCTTCAGGAGAGTCTGGGTCTTGTGATCACAGGCTGGTCCTGAGGGACTAGTTTGTATTCATATTCCTTTTTCCCTTGCTGACCTATCCCAAATTAACCATAAGTTAGGTTTCTTCTCCACTGACCCACAAACTTATATTAAGGAGCTTAAATTTATAACTAATTGTTATGATCTACATTTTAAGGATGTTTATGTGATTCTAAATGCCACTCTCACCTCACAACAAAGAACTCAACTATGGCAAATGGCTCAGGAAAAAGTCAATCATAGATTTTGAGCAAATACTGCTGAAAATGACCCTGGGCCTGTTACAGTGCCAGAACAGGATCCTAACTGTAATTATCAGGATGGCAATGGGTCTAACAAAGTACATTAGATGACTGAATGTATACTTGTGTGCCTTAACAAAATAGCTCACAAATACACTAATTACAACAAACTTTAAGAACAGGCCAAAAAGCTAATGAAAATCCTGCCATGTTCCTCACACATTTTAGGGACACCTTAACTAAATTTATTAATGTAGACCCAGACTATTCTGAAGGAACATTTGTTATTGATTCCTATTTTATTTCCCAGTCTGCCCCTGAAATTTGGGCAAAACTACAAAAGACGGAACTTGGCCCTGGAGCTCAACAGGGAAGTCTCCTTAATATGGCCTTTTGTGTCTTCAACAATAGAGATCAAAAACTAAAGGAGGAACAAGAGGTAGAGAAAAAAAATTTGCTAAATATAAAACTGATCTTTTAGCAGGGGCACTCAGAGCTCCTAAGACAGATAAACCCAAACAAGGTGGAGCCACCCGAGCTCCTCCCAGAGCTTGCATCAAGTGCAGCAAAGGACACTGGGGTTGAAACTGCCCCAACTCATAACCTCCACTGGGCCCTGCCCCCTCTGCAACCTTAAGGGCCATTGAAACTGTCCCAGCTGCCAGAGAACAGGTGAGCCATCCACCAATTCCTTGTCCTCACAGGAGATCTTTTCACCACTGGATCCATCATTGGCCAATCTGCTTGGTCTCACCACTGAAGAGGACTGATGGGGCTTGGGATTCACAGCTCCCATTAAGATATCCTTCTTGGAGCCCCAAGCCTCACTGGACATCCTAGGTAAGACATTGTGGATGGGGGATGGGGATGAACACATATAGTGTTCTTCCTGAGATCTCAGGTTGCTATATTAGCTCTACAGTCTCTGCAGTAGGAGTTGATGGCCAACCTACAGAGCCCCTGCAAATAGGACCTATCCCCTACAGGTTCCACACTCTTTTTCACCCATAGTTTTCTAGTAATACCAACATGTCCCACACCCCTTTGGGGTAGGGATCTCCCCCAAAAGCTTAACTTCTCCTTTACCCTTTCCCTCCCCATGGCTCTCGTCCTCCAAAACCCATCACAGCATGCTGCCAACCCATCCCCTCCATTTCCTTCTTCCTTTGTTGATCCCGTAGTCCGGGACACCTCTAACCCCACTCAGGCTACTCACGCTGCACCTATGTTAGTATGCCTCAAAGACCCTTTGGTCTTCCCTTGCATTCCCCAATAAACCATAGCTCCCAAATGTCAATGAGGACTCAGACCCATAATCAGGCAATGGTTTTCTCCAAGCTACCCACTCACCCTACAACACTCCCATTCTCCTGGTACTCAAGCCAAATGGTACCTATTATCTGGTACAAGACCTTAGTGTTATCAACAATGCTGTTACCCCTGTGCACCCCCAGTGGTGCCAAACCCTTACACTACCTTCTGTTATATCTCTCCTGCCACTGCCTACTTCACAGTCTTAGATATCAAAGATGCCTTTTTCACTATCCCTCTACACCCTGACAGCCAAGATAGTTTTGCTTTCACATGGGGCTTGGGATTCCAGATACTCTCAGGTCCTACAGCTTACCTGGATAGGCCTGCCCAAGCCCAAGTGTTCAGAGATAGTCCTCGCTTCTTTAGTCAAGCTCTCACTACTGACCTCGGGTTCCTCGACCTCAAGCCCAGCGCACTGCTCCACTACATAGATGACCTCCTCCTATGCTTTCCCTCTCATGCTCTGGCCATACAACATACAGCTGTTCTCCTCAATTTCTTGTCAGGACAAGGATATAGGGTCTCTTCAGCCAAGGCGCAGAGAGCTTCACCAAAGGTCAAACATTTAAGACGCAGCCTCACTTCCACCACTCCTTCAATCACTGCTGACCGTAAGGCTCTCCTCCATGACCTCCAAGTTCTGACTACGAAACAGCAAGTTCTCTTCTTCTTTGGTCTAACAAATTTCTTTCATCTCTGGATCCCTAGTTTTGCCTCCCTAGCTCAGCCCCCTCTGTAAAGCATCCAAGGGCTCCCTGCTAGATCCTCTAGATCCCACCACTCCCATACAATCCTCTTTTTGCAAGCTTTTTTAAGAGCCCCAGCTCTCAATCTCCCCATCCCCACTCAACCTTTTATGCTATACACGTCCTCTCACGGCCACAGTGCGGTGGGAGACTTAGGACACAAAAGGTCGGACTGGGGATATAGCTCAGAGGCATAAGCGCCTATCTGGCAAGCACAAAGTCCTGACTTCAATACCCAGTACCAAAAGAAAAAAAAAGGACACAAAAAGGAACCCTCATTTCAGGCAGTTGCCTACCTCTCAAAATAGTTAGACAACACAGTACATGGCTGGGCTCCCTGTCTTCGAGCGTTTGCTGCAGCAGCCACACTAACACAAGAGGAAAAAAAGTTCACTTTAGGGCAATCAATCACAGTACACTCACCTCACCACCTCAATGAGCTCCTCTCTCACAAGACACCTCCACCCTCAGAGGATGGCTCTGCCTCACAGCAGGTTCATCTGGTACTCATACGGGGCCCTTCCCTCACTATCTCCACCAGTGGTGCCCTCAGTCCAGCCACTGTACTTCCCATCTCTCACAAGACCCCTCAACACAGTTGTGTTGAAGTCCTACAGATGACCCTGACTCCCTTCCCTTACGTTTATAGCACTCCTCTTCCTACAGCTTCTGACACATGGCTTATAGATGAAAACTTAGCAAACAGAGACATTCAAAAGAGGGCAGGATATGCCACAGTCAAAGGTGATAAAGGCAGGCCCACTGCCACCTAGGACATCTTCACAAAAGGCAGAGTTTATAGCCCTCACACATGCCCTCACACTAGCCAAAGACAAACCCATAAACACATACACAGACTCCAAGTACACATTCAGTATTTTCCACTCTCATGCTGCCATCTGCCAAGAAGGGATTCATCAATGCTCAGGCTACTCCCATCACCAATGTACCTCTCATCCTCAAACTTCTAGAGGCAGCACAGCTCCTAAAACAGGTGAGTCATTCATTGCAAGGGACACCACACTCCATCAGATCCCATCACTCAGCGTAATGCTTTGCTGACACATAGGCCAAATTAGCTGCTCAACAGCCATATCCTTCCTACCTTCTTCCTCTCATCCCAAATGCCATGCCTTCACTCCAGTATTCACCAGAGCAATTACAGTTACTCCACAAACCTGACTATCACCAAAACACACAGAGATAAACCTTCCAAGGGCCAAAACTCCTTCTTCCAGACCAACAAACACAAACCCTCATCACTGACTTACACAACTGCTTCCATGTACTCAGGCTCTATACAAACTCTTAGCTCCCATCGCCACATATCCTTCCCTAAAAACCATCACTTGCCAAGTTACTCAAAACTGCCAGCTCTGTTCCAAAACCTCTCCTCAGGGACACTTATCACCCACTTCTTTCCCAACCCACCAGCTTCGGGACACACCACAGGCGAGGACTGGCAGATAGACTTCACACATGTGCCTCGCTACAAGACACACAGATGTCTTCTCACATTTGTCTGTACTTTTCTCAGAGTAGAAAACCTTCTCCATTACTCAGGAAACCACAGATATAATCGCTAAGGTTTTCATACAGTATATTGTTCCCAGATTTGGACGGCCCCAAACTATCCAGTAAGATAATGGTCCAGCATTTATATCCCAAATCTCTCAGCAGGTTGCTTAGAGTCTCAATATTACTTGGCGCCTACACATACCTTATCACCCGCAGTCCTATAGGAAAGTAGAAAAGGCAGATGGACTTCTACAAAACTCATTTTAGAGCTATACTTGCCTTGGCCTCAGCTCCTTCCCTTAGCTTTAACTAGATTCAGGGAACTTCCCAGGGCACCTGCTTTCCTGAGTCCATTTGAGCTTGTGTACAGTAGACCATTTCTGCTTCACAACTGCCCTGCTCCTGATAACCTTCCCCCCATTGCTGACTATACTCCAGCTCTACCCTTCCTCCAGTACCTGTTACGACAACATGCTCACCTCTGTCTTCCACGTGCAGCAGATACCACGCAGCCAGAGCCTTCTATAGCTCCTGGAGAGTTAATATATCTAAAATCTTCTAAGCTCACAGGATTACAGCCAACGTGGTCTGGACCTCACTTAGTCATCCTTACAACGCATACAGTGGTCAAAGTCACCAGCCTTTCATCCTGGTTCCGTGTTACCCAAGCCAAACAGTGCCCTGACAATCTCACAGCCTCCAACTCTAAACCCTCACCATCAGAGGGGTCATCACACCTCCTCTCTCCCGCCTGTCTCAAACTCATCAAAGTCTCTAGCATGCCACCAAAGTAGCCGATGCATTCTGTCCCATTTGGTTTTTGGTATTCATTGTCCTACTGATTTTTGCATTCACCTTTGGGCCCTGGACCATTTGTCCAAGAGATTTTCAAGTCCCACATAAAGTAGCTTTTATACTCTTTCATATCGTCACCATCTCTGGCCTTTGTACTCTCAACTGGCTACCCTACCAACATCCTTGGTAACATAAAGATGCCTGAGCCCTTTTCCCCTCCACAACTCTCAAATATGATGCAACTCGTAAGTTTCATGCTCCTCCTACTGGCAACTCTCTCCAGTCCACCCTCAGCTACACAGTCACAGCCCATCTACACCATGACACTTTCCCTACTGGCCCAAGGTAGGAGTCTTACAATTTCACTCCCTCAAATCCCAAAGTTACCTTTCATGTTCCCTATTGTTACCTTGTACCCCACTATTACACCTGGGGTAAGGGCACACGAAGTGGGAGAAAATGCCAGACTGGCGCACTTGATCAGACACACTGTACACCCATAGGAACATGTTGTCACTTGGAAAGTCTACATATCATTCCCCGACCTCCCACGCTCAGTCAACAAAAATGTGTCAATGCCAATTTCTTCTGTCTTGACACCTGGGTTGCGAGACCATAGGTATAGGTCAGCTTGGACAAATCTTAAAAGACCCAGACCCACTCATCTCAGCCTGGTATGTAAATTGGGGTGATAACCTCAGGCAGGTAACATTTGCAATTCCCAGTGCATCACACCCCAATTTCTTCTAGGTAGAACTTGGAGACTCAGATTCCATAATCCAAAAACTACAGCAGAAATACCACCCTATGCTAAGTTTATGACCTTGAAAACTCAGCTTGTAACCCCACTTCCTATTATTGATGTCCCAGCCTACCCTCCAACTGCCCTACAACAAACACATCACTCCCCCATTCCTCTCACAGGCCTATGACACCCTTTCATGCTCCTCACACCTCACAGAATGCTGGCTCTATGTTCCCTGCCAACAAGATCTCTCCATGGTAGCCCCTGCACCCTGGAATGCCCCTCATCTATCTTTCCCACAAAACCAGCCGTAAGAAGTCCTCTACTGATTCCCAAATCTCAACGATGGTCAAATAACCTCACTTGTCTAATCTCTCAATTCAAAAACTCCTCTCTTCAATTGGAAGACCTTCCCCACTGTGCTCATCACATCACACACAGACAAAATATGGCCACCCGCCCACCCAGGGGATGGTTCATAGGGTGCAAATCAGGAGCTTATACTTATCTCCCTCCTCAGTGGACAGGATCATGCACACTAGTCCATGCTCAAGGTCCTGGACTTGACAATAAATTCTCAAGACACCATAGAAATGTCTCTCCTACCCCAGCCTCAGGACACCCATCTCACTCGAAACACAAGAGCTGGTCACGTTCCGGTTCTTATTGGCGTGAGCATTCTCTCAGTCATTGGAGTTTGTTTCAAGGCAGGAGGAACAGGCATTAGTATTGTGCCAAAGAGCTTTATGGCCAGCTTTCCCTCGAACTCCACCGAAGAACAGATGAGCTAACGTCTGCTACTCACTCACTTCAAAACCAGGCTTGCAGGAGTTACTTTCCAACACCGCCGTGCTCTCCGCGTCCTAACATCCGAGAAAGGGGGCACCTGTGGGATGCTGGCAGAAGAATGCTGCTACTCTGTGACTGAATCAGGGATCGTCATGGACAAGGTGAAGAGCCTTTGCAATTGGCTAGAGCACGAACGCTGAGAGCTAAAACACCAATACCCTTCCCCCTCGCCGTGGTCATGGTAGAAGCACACATTCGGATCATGGGCGCCCTTCCTGCTTCCTCTTCTGGCCTTTAATCGGGATAATGACCTGCTTACTCACAGCACCCTGCCTTTTAAAACTTTTTTTTTTTTTTGTCTTTTTGAAACAGGGTCTTGCTATGCAGTTCAAGCTGGCCTTGAGCTCACTTTGGAGCCCAGGCTGGTCTTGAGCTCGCAATGATCCTCCTGCCTCAGCCTCCCAAGTGCTGGGATTACAGGCATGCGCCACCACGCCCAGCTTTAAACTTTTTTCAAGCTTTCTTCAGTCTCGTCCTGGCTTGGACACCTGGCACTGGCTTCTGTACAAGCATAAAAACCCATCCCGTCAATCCTCCCCGCCCCCGCCCCTGTTCAGCAGGAAGCAGTCTGAGAGATTCATCATCCCTTCTTAACAACTAAAAGATGGGAATGACAGGTTCCTGTCCGAGTGTGAACTGTTGAATCATGGTGGTGGTCTAACATGGCTGAAGCCCCAAAACAACAGCCTATCTTCCAAATGACCACACCCCCTCCTCCCCTCAGCCCTGAACATGACTTCCTTACCTGTCCCCCATGCTCCAGGGAAGCCCCAATCAGCCCCTAACCTGTCACTGCACACGTCCCTCAAGCTCCGCCTCTAGCCAGAGTCCTCATAAACACCCAGCCTCCTTTGTCTACCTCAGAGGTGCCCTGCACCGCCTGCAGTCCTCTCCTCTCAGTGTCCACAGTAAAGGCCTTTTTCCCCATTTGTTTGTTTCTTCTGTACTGAAAGCCTAATGGTATTAATTTTTTCTTTTGTACTGGGAATCTAACTCAGGACCTTACACTTGCTAGGCAGGTGCTTTTGCCACTAAATGACATCCCCAGCCCTAAAATTTTTTTTAATAAGCAATCCGTGGTAGAGTGCTTGCATAGCATGCACAAATGCACAGAGCCCTGGGCTCAACCCCATTACCAAGTTAAACAGACCTCAAGGCTGGAGGAAGACCTAGGAGAAATACATTTGCCAAAATGCTTCCAGGATATGTACCTTTAAATAGCTCCTCCCAGCTAGGCATGGCAGCACACACCTCCTATCCAGCACTCTGGAAGCTTGAAGCAGGAGGATCACAAGATCAAGTCCAGCCTCAGAAACTTAATGACTTACCCTGCCTAAAAAATAGAAGTTAAAAAGTAAAAACAGCTGGAGATATACCTCAGTACAAAGGCAACGGGTTCCATCCAGAAATAAACACTGTAAAAATAAATAGGCCCTACCTGCAACTAAAAACATAGGTTGACCAGCCAGCCCAGTGGCCCGTTGGAAGACTGCTCTGGCTGTGAGGAGGACGAGGGATAGGTGCCCCACCAGGGCAGCACTGGGAAACTAATCAGGGAGCTACAGCAGGAGCCCTGAGGGAGGTGGGCAGTGGGCGTGGAGGGAACTGCTGCCGCGAGGGATGTGGAAGGTGAAAATTCAGGCTTCGGCACCTGATGGAGAGTGAAAGGTGGAGAGAAAATGTAAAGCATTATCTGCCGCTGTCTCTTTCAGTGGGGACAGCAGGAGTCTGGGGACAGAGGTGGTGAGTTCAGTTTGCGGGTACAAGTTACCTGTGGCTCATCCAGGTGAAGATGGCAGGTGGTTCCAGGGAGCTAAAGCTCTGGCAGACTCAGAAAAATGTGGAGGAGGAAGCAAGGGTGCAGAAAGCAGGAGAAAGAGAGATCCAGCCCCAGAGGTCCCAGGACTGCCAGAGGCTAGTAGCACCTGGAGGCGCAGTGTTTCTGAGCAGTTAAGCAAGAGATTGATGAGGTCCTTACACTACGGGACAGGTGTGTTGACCTTGGAGAGAGCCGGCATCTAAGCTGCAGGCTGGGGAGAGGGCAAGACCAATACAGACAAAGGGGGGGAGTGGTGTCTTAAAGGAGAGATGGGCAAACATTTCAGTGCTAATGATGGGGGGAATTGAACCCTGGGGTGCTACACCGCTGGGCTACACCTCTTTGTTTCTTGTTCTCTATCTTGAGACAGGGTCTTGAATTTATGATCCTCTTGCCTCAGCCTCCCAAGCAGCTGGCGTTACAGGTCTAAGTTACTGCCCCAAGCTTGCTAATGAGCTCCTTTGCAAAGAATTTCTCTTCGGACTGGGGAGTAGTTCAGTGGTGAGACAGAGGGTTTGGGTTATTTCTCTAGCGCCTTGTTAAAGAGGTCTGGGTGGAGCTCAGCTTTGGACAGTTAAAGGTAACAAAAAGTGTCCTTCTTTGTTCCCAGGAGGAAGAAAGAAACACCTGGGCTTTGAGCTTCTTGCAGGCGCTCCTCCTCTGGACATGGCTTCCCTCAGGCAGAAAGAAATCCCGGCTGCTGACTTCTGCTTGCAGGGCTATAGCATTTCGCTCCCCTTCCCCACCTCCACCAAGGCCTCTCCAGAATCCACTTTTCCCTCCTCTAGGGCCACAGGGCTGCCACAGCCCTGCCCCCTGCCCCAGGAAGTCACAAGCCAGGTCAACATCCCCCAGTGGACCAGGACAGAAGTCTGGCTGCAGGCACACCTGGCAGGAAGAGGCCTCCGCAGGGAGAGCCAGGCCATCGGAAGGTCACAGTGTCTATTCTGGGATGTAGGGAAGCTGGACCCTGGGGCTCCCAGGACCCCTTTTTCCTCTCTTCTTGCTCACTTGTTTGGTTTTTGTTTGGGAAAGATTTTGTTTTTTATTTTTTTTTTTGAGACGGGGTCTCCATATGTAGCCCATGTTGGCCTTTAACTTGAAGTCCTCCTGCCCCAGCCACACACACAGCCCCCCCACCCCCGTGCTAGGATTATAGGGATCTCTGTCGCCAGGCCTAGCTCTGCAGCTGTAACTGATGG
>PVLD010019837.1:0-35300 GCA_004027595.1 Dinomys branickii
GAGCTGAGCATAGTAGTGACCGCCTGTAATCCCAGCACTTAGGAGACTGAGGCAGGAGGACTGCTGTGAGTTTGAGACCAGTCTAGGTTACATAGTGAGTTTAAGTCCACTCTGAACTACATAGCAAGACCGGGTCTCAGAAAAAGTAAAAGGGAGAAGAGGAAAAAAGAAAAACAAGCAAGGAAGGAAGACAAAGGAAAATTTCCAAACCCCAATAAACTAGAAAAGAAAAAACAAAAGAACAAAAACAAAGCAAAACAAACTAAAAATGAAAGCAAATACAAAAACAAATAAAGAAAAACAAAAAGAAATTTCTTTGTGATTTTGAATATGTGATTTTCTTTTGTGATCCACAATTTGGGGGCAGTGTCCAAGTGAAGATATGTGCCTGCTCATGCTTGTAGATGAAGCATGCAGTCAAACCAAAGACCCATGCTGGATACAGGTACCAGCAAAAGGAGATAAAGGAAAACAGCCTGAGTTCAAATAAACAACCTAATCTTTCCTGTGGTCTAGTTGTTAGGAGTCAGCACTTTCTCAAATAAATGACAAAATGTTGAGCCTGAAATTTCTAGTAAGAGAGGAACAAGTCAAGCACAGACCTCATATGAGAGTGGAATTTATAAACATGAGAACAGAAATTAATGCAATTGAGGCTTAGAAAACAATGCAAAGACTTAGTGAATTGAAGAGGTAATTCGTTGAAAGATTAAATACATTTGACAAAACCCTAGCTAACCTTATCTCAAAGGGAAAGAAAAAACACAAATCCATGAAATTATGAATGAAAATATGGAACCACAATAGATCCCAAAAATAATACAGAAAATCATCAATACCTTCTTCAACAAACTTTAATAATATAGGAAAAAAACAGAAAAAATGAAAAGATTCCTAGATACATATGAAGTACCAAAGCTTAATTAAGATAATGTAAAAATTCTAAATAGACCAATATCAATCAATGAAATTGAAGGTATAATATAAAAACTGCCAACAAAATAAATCCCTGGTACTGATGTATTTACTTCTGAATTCTGCAAGAAATTTAGAAAAGATGTAATGCTGCTACTCTTCAAACACTTTAATGAAATTGATAGGAAAGCAATACTTCCAAACTCATTCCTGGAAGCAATAATTATCCTGATATCAAAACCAGAGAAAAATCTCACCAAAAAAGAGAACTACAGGCCAATCTCCCTAATGAACATAGATGCAAAATTCTCAATAAAATACTACCAAACAGAATGCAGCAAATTATCAAGAAGTTTGTACAGCATGACCAAGAAGGAATCATCCCAAGGATGCAAGGATGGTTCATCATACACAAATCAACAAATGCAATACACGATATCAACAGAGTCAAGAACAAAAATCACATGATCATCTCAACAGACATATAAAAACTATTTGACAAAGTCCAACACCTATTCATGATTTTAAAAAACCTGGAGAAAATTTGAATAGATTGTCTTTATATCAATCTGATAAAAGCCATCTATGACAAATGAACTGCCAGCATCATACTAAATTGTCAAAAACTAATCTTTCACTCAAAAATCAGGAACAAGACAAGAATGCTCACTATCACCACTTTTGTTCAAAATACTTTGGGAAACGTTAGCCAGAGCAATTAGACAAGAGAAATAAATAAAAGGAATAAATATAGGAAAGGAAGAAGTTAAATTATGATCATCTGCATATAACATGATACTCTACATAGAAGACCCCAAAAACTCCGGCAAAAGACTTCTAGATTTATAACCAGTTGCATAGCTGGAAACAAAGTCAATACACAAAAGTCAATAGCATGCCTGTACACAAACAAACTCACAGAGATAAATTAGGCAAACCACATCTTTCACAATAACACTAAAAAAATGAAATACTTAGGAATCAATCTAACAAAGGAAGTAAAACACCTTTACATTGAAAAGTAAAGTACTCTGAAAAAGGCAATTGAAGAGGATATCAGAAAATGGAAAGATATCCTTTACCCTTGGGTAGGAAGAACAAACAGTGAAAATGGCCATGTTTCCAAAATTATTATACAAATTTACCACAGTCCCCCCAAAAATACCAATAGAATACTCCACAGAATTAGAGAAAACAATACTAAAATTCACTTGGAACCAGAAGAGACCTAGAATAGTAAAATCAGTTCTGGGCAATAATGGCAAGGGAAGGGTATCACAATCTCTCACTTGAAATTATACTACAAAGCTACCGTGATAGATGGTGTGGTGACACATGCCTCTAATCCCAGCACTCAGGAGGCTGAGCCAGGAGAATTGCCATGAGTTCAAGGCCATCCTGGGATATATAGTGAGTTCAAGGCCAGCCTGAGTTGCATAGTGATACCCTGTCTCAAAAAACAATCAAAAAAACCTACCATGATAAAAGCTGAAAAAGAAAAACAAACAAAAGTAGACCTATGGATCAGTGGAACAGATTAGAAGATGCAGAGACTACTCTGAACACACTCAGCCACCTTATCTTCAAGAAAAAGACCAAACACCTTCATGGGAAGAAAGATACCCTCTTTAATAAATGGTGCTGGGCCCTATTGTCTCACTAGTGTAAGAACTTGAAAGAGTGAATAAAAATTAGGAGGTACAATAGATAATGGGAAATGAAAGGAAACTGCTCAAAAGTGAAGAGCAACTGGGATGAGGGAAAAGAGAAAAGAAAGAAGGGGGAAATTATGCATATATGTATACACAGGAGAGCTAAGATAGTTGTACTACTGACTTCTACTGCTTTATTGGAAAGAACAGTTAATGTTTAATTGTTTGATCAATCTTACCTGTCTATATATTTGTTTACCTGAGTAACCAATTTGAAGATATCAATATGTGATACAACCATTGTTAACTTCCTATCACCTTATCTGAAATTCAGTATTGCTTGTATTTTTTTGTGTTATTTTTTAAATGTATGTGTGTTTATTATGTTTTCATCCTTTTATCTTTAAAATAAAAATACAATAAAATAAGTGGTGCTGGGGAAACTGGCTTTCCACATGCCAAAAACTAAAACTAGATCTATGTTTCTCACCATTCACTAAACTAAAATAAAAATGGATCAAAGATCTAAATATAGAAACAGTTAATCTACTGAGAGAATATGTAGAATGCTTGAAAAGAAGTCTAGGCAGACTGTGAACCAAACCTTGATCCCATGGGAAATATTAGAAAGAATAAACAACTGGGGCCTCAACAAAAGAAACCACCAACAGAATGAAGAGACAACCCACAGGGTGGGAAAATTTTTGCCACCTGTTCCTCAAAGGACTAATATCTAGAATATAGGAAAAACTCAAAAAATCATACCACTCAAATTTAAAGACCCAATCCAAAAATGGGCATCTGAAATGAATACACACTTCTTAAATGAAGAAGTACAAATGGCAAATAAAAATATAAAAAAGTTCAACATCACTGGTTATTGCAGATGCAAATTACAACAATACTAAGATAGCATCTCACTCCAGAAAGAATGACAATTATCTAGAAATTAACCAGTAACAACTACTTTCAGGGCTGTGGGGAAAAAGAACTCTTTCTCCACTATTGGTGAGACTGTAAGCTGGTGCAACCACTGTAGAAATCACTCTGTAGATTCCTTGAAACCTAGGACTAGAGGTCCCACTTGACCCAGCTATTCTCCTTCTTGGTATCTTCCCAAAAAAATTAAAAGCATCATACAAGAGCAATATATGTACATCCATTTTACAGAAGCACAGTTTGTAATAGCTAAATCTTGGAAACAACCCAAATGTCCATCAACCAATGGATGGATAAAGAAGATGTGGTTTTTTTTATACATTGAAATACTATTCATTCATAAAGAATAATAAACTTCAAACATTTCTAAGTAAATGAGTGCAACTTGAGACTATATCCTTAAGTGAAATAAATCGGCCACATGTGTGTAAATATTACATTGTTTCTGTGGTGTGAGAAACCAAAAGTTTAAATAAGGAGCAAAATGTATAATAGAGATTGTGGAATAGGAAGAAAATGTTTAAATGGGAAAGGGAACTAAGGTGAGGGGAAGGGGAAAGGAAGGAAGGGAGAAGAAAAAACAACATAAGGAAAAATGAAAATGAGGGGCTGAAGGGTAGGAAGGAGAATGGGAAAAAAGAGGAATCAAGATATATTATGTACAGGTACATTTCCCATGAGATGATTTTGATATATAAATACATAGATATATAGATATAGATATAAAACTTAATTAAAAGAAAACAAAAATTCCTAAAATTAATAAACAAATTCAATAATGTAGCAAGACAAAAAGTCTATACACAAAAATCAATATTGTTGCCCTCCTGCGCTGATCTCTTTCTGCTTCCTACTTGCCACACCAAAGGCCATTTCTCCTCTGCCATGCCGCCCTGCCTTGGAGTCATGAAACCTCCAGAAACCTTTTCTCCTTAGTTGTGCATGTTGAGTACCGTCTTAGCAAAGAGAAAGTAACTAAGATTCAATTGTATGCATATATAGACTATATACACAAAAATTCACAGCAAAATTTATTTGTGCTGGGTGTATTTAATATAATGTTAACAATAACATTAGTAATAGAGATTTAAGGGCTGGAGATATAGCTCAGTGGAATAAGCACCGGCCTGGCTAGTGCAAGGTCCTGAGTTTGATCCCCGGTACCGCAAAAAAAAAAAAAAAGATACAAGCATTAACACGGGGCTTTAGTTAGTAATCTAAGTAATAGAGATTTAAATGGTGGGGTTATTTTTCCAATTTTATTTTCGGATTTTTGTTCTGTGTATGTTTGTATAATAAAAAAAAGTTTTAAAAATTCTCCCACCATGACTGTAGGTTTTACTATTTCTCTCTTGGTTTTTTTGAGGCAGGTTTCACTATGTAGTTGAGGTGATCCTTGAACTCACTATGCAGCCCAAGCTGGTCTCCAACTCACAGCAATCCTCCTGTCTCAACCTCCCAAGTGTGGGAATGACAGGGATGTATCACCATGCCCAGCTACTGTTTCTCTTTAAATGCCACCAAATTTTGCTCTTCATGTTTTGAAGTTAAATTACTAGATACTTGCAAATTTAGAATTATTTTATCTTCCAGACAAACTGAGTTTTATCTTTGTGAAATATCTCTTTTGTCCTCGCTATTGCTTCTTGCTTTAAAATATACTTTATCTAACATTAATATAGTTACAGTAGCTTTTTTTGTTAATATTTGCATGGCATACATTTTCCTATTATTTTACTTTGGGCCTTCTGTAGCTTTATATAAGTGGATTTCTTCTAAGTGACATGTACTTCTTTCTTTTCTTTCTTTCTTTCTCTCTGTCTTTCTCTTTTTCTTTCCTTCCTTCCTTCCTTCCTTCCTTCCTTCCTTCCTTCCTTCCTATTAGTACATGTGTGAAGTACCTAATGCTTACATTCCTTGTGTGGAGTTGGTTGATGTACAGAACACATCTCAATTCTCTTTTTCATTCCCTTTCCTTTCCCTCCCTTTCCCCTCCACCCATCTCTTAACACCCCCGCACCCACAGTTTTTCTTTGACTGTTCAGCAAAACTCTTCCCGATTCTGAAAAAACAATTATTTTCATGTTCAGAACCTCAACAGCTGCTCCAAGTGGTACAAGGACTGGACAGAGGAAAGGAAGAGAAAGCGAGGGCCCTGTTTTAGGAGAGGAACACTATACCCCTAAAGCAGAGAGGAGACAGAGGAGCCATAGAGTAGGACATAGAGCCAGATCTCCAGTTTCAGCGTGAGGTGGACAGGTGTGTGTATCTGAGGAGCTACCGTAAGTGAATCTGGCTGTTAGGCAGCAATTTAGTGATTCTATGCTAGCTCCTTTGCTCTCATATGTCTGCTGTGCTGTTAAACAATGCTGCAGTGTCACAGTTAAGGGCCAGGGATACAGCTCAGCTGCACAGTGCCTGCCTGGAAAGCATGAGGTAATGAATTTGACTCCCGGCACTAAAATAAATAAATAAATAAATAAATAAATAAATAAATAAAAAACCACAGCACAGAGCTTGTTTTGAGCACTGAACATCATCTGCTCTCATGCACTTAACGCACATACACAGAAATGGTTGCACATGTACATGTGTGCCTGGCATATGATGTGAAGTGAGATATTGTAAATATTGTAAATAGCAGCCAAACACCCTCTTTTCTCTTTAATCTAAAAACATATGGATTTTAAACCAGGAAAATCACTGAAATAGTCATCTCACATACTTAAGTACAAGGGAACTGAAACTACACTATACTTCTTAACCTTTTATTGCTATTTACTGATTCTGTTTTAGCGCCTTTTCTCTCATGTCTGCTGTGCTGTTAAACAGTGTTATAATGTCATAGTTAAGGGCCAGGAATATAGCTCAGCAGCACAGTGCCTGCCTGACAAGCATGAGGGCATGAGTTTGACTCCTGGTACTGGAAACAAAAATGTTACAGTTAATTTTCGCCATATCTTCCTTGATTTTAGTGACTGCATGACAAACAATTGCTATCACATGCCTAGACTGATTCATGAGTGCACGTCTCTGAATACTGGAAAAACAGAGACAAGGCTGGAAGTCGTGGATTTCTCTCTCAGTACACATCATAGCTCCTGTCTCTGAGATTCCTCTACTGGCTTCTCTGTGCAGATCAGTCACTAGGTTTTTGTTGATAATCAAAGGAGTAGCCAAACCTTGATTTTATTTCTTCCAAGTTTATTTCAACCCTTAAATTCACCAATGTGATCAGAAATCCTTTTATAAAAGTGTCTTTCAGGTAAATATCACATTTCTTGTTTAACAGAGAAGAATTTGAATTTCAGTTGTTCAGTGACATATAGTTCTTTTTTTTAAATCCAGCCTGACTAGTTTTATCTTTTATTTGTAATGTTTAAGCTGTTTACCTATAATGTAATAATTATAGGCACTTTTTAATCCAATGAAGTATCAGGGCTTAAACCTGCTAGTTTACTATTTGCTTTCTATATATTCTGCTTGTCCCATGTTGCTTTTTATTTTCTCTTTTGGATTGCTTAAGATTTTCAATTCCATTTTCCTTATTACCTTAATTATACATTCTACCACTATGCATGAGGTGAATATACATGTAGATGATCTATCTGACTATGTAATGCTATGTGATGCTAAATAAATATTAGATCCTTTCCCTTCATTCCTAACTCCCTTATGTCATTCCAAACCTGTGATTGTTCCTGTATGTATCATTGCCTTGGAAACCAAGAGGTGTTGAGACTTATGCCTTGGCCCTTTAGCATAATGTAACATTTTATGTCTATAAGAGTAGCTAATGAACTGATCTGCATAATAACTTCATAATATATGTGCACCATTCTGAATAAGTGTAAGACAGGCATATCCTGAGCCCTAGAAGGCCAACATTTAAGGAAGAAGCAATGTGATAAAATTGAGAAATTGTATCTATTAACACCAGAGTAAAGTGAAACCTGGAAATTTTTTTCCCTGTTTTGACCTCTCTTCAATTATAGGTATAAATTGACATTGAACCTACCACTAGATGTCAGCAAACTCCAGAATGGGACGGGCCGTAACGGTGGTTTTTGAGGTTTACTCCCTTCTATTGTTTTCTGTTTTCACATATTTTACAAGCGCTCTACAAAGGACATTGTGTTAGTCAAATTTCCCATTGCTGGATACAGTGCCCACCACTCACAAATTTAAAGGAGGGGCTGAATTTGGCTCATGGTCTGAAGGAATTCAGTTCAAGTTTGACTGGCACCAAGACAAAAGCTTCCTAGGGGAGAGCGGGACAGAGAAGGATACTTAGTTCGTGGTGGCTGGGAAGTATGGCCAGGGAGCAGAGCTAGAGAGGAAGGAGTAAATGACCATATACAGTGCCGAAGGGAACAGCTCCATGACCCACCCAGACACACCCAGGAACATGCTCTAGTAATCTGGTAGGCACTTTTTAATCCAATGAAGTTGACATAATCAGGATCAATGGTCACAAGATATATTTTAAATCCTAGGAAAATACAAAATTAATGCTACACATAGTAAAAGAGCACCTTATCAATCCCTCTTTATTACAGAGCAAAATAATACTGTTCACTGTCACTACCAAGCTATCACTGGGTCTCTTATTTCTATAACTCCAGTGTCTTTCTCAAAGACAAAACTTGCTTCTTATCTTCTCTAATACTGTTTCCATATGTTTAAAATGAGGATCCTTCTTAAGAGCTGATTAAATATGCCATGTCACTATGTATGTGGAAAGGCCAAGGTCTATCCATTTGGCCCGCAGTGTGCTAGAGAGGTACACAAGGAATGCAGAGCACATGGCACTTGGGAGACATGGTTTGAAATGTAATCTGGGTCCTTGTGAGTGGAGTTTGTAGTTCCCTTCGTGGGCAATGGATTGCCTCTGAGGGTGGTGGTACGATATCAGAGCTAGCTTCAGAGAAACTGGCCTGGGCAACTGTGTGAAGTGGCATGGAAAGCATGTTAAACCAAACTTTTGAGACTAAGAAGTGTCTGAAATTAAAGGATTTTGAGCAGTTAGAGATGGTAGCCAAAAGGTAAAGGACCAGTCCTGGGGCAGATTACCACAACTACCCAGCAGTATGGCCAGACAGCAGTTGGGAACATGGCCACCAGACCTAAAGGTCAGACTGTTCCATGACAAAATTTTGGAGAGAGAAAACATAAATCGTTCACACAGACCCTACATCAGCTATACACAAATGGGGCTGAGCAACATGAACTGAGCAAAGTCCTACAACAGAAGGTTAGTCCATAAAAAGAAGTTTTTGTTACTTTTTGGTTTGTTGGTTCCAAAAGCAGAATGCAATGTGGCCTTGGTGGATAATCTTCAGCATACAGGAAAAAAATGTAGGCCAGCTTTTGTTTGATGATTTAGCTTGAAGCTGGGCTACTCTTATCACTTTCCTCCTTGAATTCTTGAGTCTTTAACTGAATTCAGGACATCTCAGAAGTCTCCTCTTTATCAATAGGCAAGTGACAATAAGGGTTGGAAAGAGGAATGTTACTTGGAACACTAGAACCACATACTCTCTGCAGAAAAGCCTCATCACTGCACTGTGTGAAGAAGCTAGCAAACAAGGGGCGGGGGAAGGGGTCGAAATGCACATAAAGCTGAATAGGTATCCTTTAGTCTTTTCATAGTAACAAAAAAACCCACATTTTTAAAACGCTGTAGTTGAGGGATGTAGCTCAGTGGTGTAGTGCCAGTCCAGTATGTGCAAGTCCCTGAGTTGGAGCACCAGCACTACAAAAAAATAACACTGAATCGTCCTATGTATACTGTTTTGAAAGCAACGTTTCATATACCATTTAATCCTAGCCTCAGCTAGGCTTCCCAGGCCCTGGACCCGGGTTCTGGCAAGTCGGTTATTTGTCCCCGGCCAGAGAGGCAGAAGCCCAGGGGATAAGAGGAGCTCCACGCGGGGGTGAACTCCCACAATGCGTGCTTTTTCGCCTTGTGAGCGCTGCGCGCGAGCCCCGAGTCCGAGTCCCCGCGGCGGGCGGCAGCGGCAGCGGTGGCGTTGGTGGAACGCGAAGGGGCGGAGGGAACTCTGGCGGCTGCGGTTACAGCGAAATGGCGGAGACCAAAGACAACGCCCGGTGGCTGATCACGTCTAAAACGTAGAACCTGAATGACGTCTACGGGCTGCCCAGCAGCTTGCTGGAAATCCATGGGAGACTGTGGGGGTCGGCCGGGGCAGCTTCACCACCTATTAGATAAGGGTCCAGACAAATCTATTTCAGACTAAAGGAATCTACTGTCAAAAGAAGATGAAGATAATGTGAGCATTTTTGCGTCTACTTCCTTTCACAGGACATGATGGAGTATTTGACAATTTTATTGAGGAAAGGAAGCAAGGGCTGGGGCAGTTTATAAACAAGATCTCTGGTCATCCTCTGGCATAGAATGAACGCTGTCATCACATGTTTTTCCTGCATGAAATAATACATAAAAGCTATACTCCATCTAAAAAAAGACATGCACGAAATTTGTCAAGAAGGGGCAAAACGCGACCATTAATGATTCACATGTACCAATGAAGATGTTCTAACTAAGCTTTAGTGTGTGGCTCAGAAAATGATACAACAACTTTCAAATACTAACTCTCATATGCTCAGTGTTTTGAAAAGTGGAGTATATTTTTAAAAGCACATAAAATCATTCTGTTTTTATTACATTTGATGAAGCACACTTGATCCAAGTATGAGCTGCTTTTGGTCATTTGATTATTTTTTAAAAAGGCATTTTAATTGGCCTTAAAATTATCCATGTGTTAGTATAAAGCTTTTACTGCACAGGACTGAAATATAATCCAACAAATTTTATGTATGTGCAAGTGATTCTGGTAATATATTCAGAGTGATTAACTTCCGAGGGAGGTGCTGACACGATTCTGCGCTGATCAGAAAGTGGAGCTACTTACTATGAGTCAGCCGTCTCAGCCGCACAAAGGACTGCTCCGCCGAGCTGGCTGGCACTCAGGACCTGCCTGCCCCATCGTCGCAGCCCTCTTGCCCGGGAAGCAAAGCATCAGCTCTCTCACTGCAGGCCCTGGAACGTGCTCAGTTTTGTTTTGGCAAGGGACAAGTTGATTTGTTTAGTGAAATCCCACATTCCAGCCTTTCTCTATACATAGCTCTTCCTTGCTGTTTTAATGTGGTATACACTATAGCTTCTCAAGCCTTCTCATATAATCAATCTGCAGTTTCCTAACTAAAGTTATTAACTTGGTCTCATCTGCATAGTTTCTGTGTCACGTTGCTTCTTCAGTCTGGGTAACTAGAATACCCCTCGCCTTTTAATGTGTAATGTCACTTGATCTAATTCATGTGTATGATGAGCGCTATGCCATTTGTTTTCAGCGCCGCATAAAGATACACACATGTGCAGAATGTAGTTTCCATCTGGCCTATAATACCCTTTACATGGAAGATTAATGAGGGAAATCTCTCTATATTCTATATAAAAACAAAATCAAATTTCTATACTAAATTTGTCTAAAAATTTAAATTTTTTTCAGATAAAAATTAAAATGAATTTCTGATATGCAAAAAAAATCGTTTTGTTTTTTAAAATGCATTAGCCTTTTCATTGAAAAAGAGGAAACTAAGACAGATGCCACCTGGTGATCAGAATCAGGACTGTAGTTCTAAAAAATCTATGGATGGGAAAATTTGCAAAACGAGGGAGTAAGGGAGGTGCTTGCTTCCCTGATCTTACCCAGATCTTTTCGGATTTACCACCCACTGACAGCAATCTTCTAAATGCAAGATTTTCTCTGGTCTCTAAACCCTAAAACTAAATATTCACACCCTATCTGAGTTGAAGAGAAAGCTGTGGGTTTGTGTTCATTATTTGGGATAAAGAAGTTTGAGGCATAAATATGTTTGTAGGTAATTTATATCTCAAGAAAGACATTTGTATAAAATATATAAAAATACACAAATTCTTTAAAATTATAATCACATATACATATATATTCTTCTGTAATTTACCTATTTCACTGAATATTGTCAGTTTTTCTCTGATATTTTAATATTTACTAGGTACAAATATTGCTCTTTTAAGTGATTCTGTTATCATTAACCCATAGTGCTCATACACATGAACTAGATCAAGTGACATTACACATTAAAAGGCGAGGGGTATTCTAGTTACCCAGACTGAAGAAGCAATGTGACACAGAAACTACGCAGATGAGACCAAGTTAATAACTTTAGTTAGGAAACTGCAGATTGATTACATGAGAAGGCTTGAGAAGCTATAGTGTATACCACATTAAAACAGCAAGGAAGAGCTATGTATAGAGAAAGGCTGGAATGTAGGATTTCACTGAACAAATGAACTTGTCCATTGCCAAAACATTAATTTTTTTGCATATCTAGGATAGTTTGGCTAACATATTACAGATATGAACCCTACATAGTTTGCAAATATTCTACTTTTCACATAATTTATACCTATATTTTCTGGCATATTTTAAATTTTTCAATAATATTGTTAATTAAAGTTATATGCTTTTAAATTTAAAATCATTATAAAATAAAGTCTGTTTTGAAGCCAACCATGGCAGTGCACACCTGTAGTCCCAACACTCTGGGAGACTGAGATAGAAAGATCACAAGTTCAAGCCCAGTCTGGGTATGTTAGTGTTATGGTTTATATCTAAAATGTCCCCCCAAAGCCTCATGTGCTGTCAGGTGGAGCTTCAGGAGTAACTCAATCATGGGTGTGTAGTAACTGGATTAGTCCACTGATTGGATTAGCATGGTTCTGGGTGTGGCTAGATGGATTTACTTAAGACAGAGGTGTTACTCTGGGTGTGAATGTCATCAACCAGTAGGCTGAAAACCTGAATGGAATAAAAAGGGAAAGAGAGGTTTGCTATTGCTGCCTTTTGCTGCCTTGGAGCCAACTGACTATGGACTTAAACCTCTACAAATTGTGAACTAAAAGAAACATTTCTTCCTTCAACATATGGGTGTCAGGTATTTTGTTGCAATAACAAGGAAGTAACTAGGACACTTAGTAATTTAGTGACACCCTGTTTCAAAATTAAAATTTTTTTTAAAGACTGGGGGTGTAGCTCAGTGAGAAGGCCCTAGGTTCAACCCAATAGCATTTAAAAATACGTTTTTCTTAAATAAAAAAAAAAAAACATACCCAATAGGAAGCTATTATTTACAAAAAAAATTAATAAAGTATTGGTGGGGATATGGGGAAATTGGAACCCTTGTGCTTTGCTGGTCAGAATGTAAAATGGTAGCGCTTCTGTGGAAACAGTAGGGCAATTCTGCAAAAACTGAAATATAGAATTATCACATGATCCACCAATTCTACTTCTAGGTATATGCACCAAAAAAAAAAATGAAAGCAGAGACTCAGATACTTTCACACCCATACTCATTTGTTTTTCTTTTATTTTTTATTTTTTTATTTTAAAGACAAAAGAATGGAGATGTATGAACCAGAATAAGCCATAAACAATACCAAAAATACAAAATTATACAAAATATAGTAGGGAATTAGCACTGGATGTTGTATTACATAATGTTATCTTCACATTAGTTATCACATAAACATTAAAGGAAATACCAAATTATAGAGAAGATAGTAGGGAATTAGCACTGGATGCTGTATAATATAAAGTTATCTTCACTTCTGTTAATTCAAAAACGATTGGGGAAATACAAAATTATAGAGAACATAGAAGGGATTTAACTCTGGATGCCGTCCTACATAATGTTACCTTCACATTTGTTACTGAGTTACACAGATGATGGCCCATTTGATCATTCAGTTTTCTCCTCCCTCATCTCTGTTGCCCTACCACCCAATCAGTCATCTTCCCTGTGATAATAACTGTAATCCTGGGTTTATCTATACCCCTGGACTCTCGCCTTGGGAAGAGACATAACTGCCTCAGACTATACTATAACATACATGGGTGTATACAAACTGCCATGGTTGGAGGTGGAAAAGCACGTATGCTCACAGTGGACCTCCCGGCTCTGCCCCGTCGCCATGCGATGGGTCACACCCATACTCATAGTAACATTACTCACAAAAGCCAAATGGTAGAACAACGCAAATGTCCACAGATGGGTGAATGTATAAACAAAATATGATATATCCATATAACGGAATATTATTCAGCCTTAAAAAGGAAGAAAATCTGTTAGTTTCTATAATATCAATGAACTTTGAAATTAATATGCAAAGTGAAAGAAATCAGATACCAAAGGACAAATATATACTATGAGTCCACTCTTCTTAGGTACACTGAGTACTGGAGTTCACACAAACAAAAGTAGAATGATGGTTGCCAGAGGCTGCAGGAGGGGAAAAACAGGAAAGTATCATATAATAGATAGAGAATTGCACTTATGCTAAATGAAGATTTCTGGAAATCGATAGTGGTGATGGCTGCATAAAAATGTAAATGTACCTTTTTTTTTGGTGCTGGGTTTGGAGCCCAGTGCAAGACAAGTGTGCTACCACTAAGCTACACCCCCAGCCTGATGTGAATGTACTTAATGCCACTAAACTGTACATTTGAAAAATAATTGGCAAATTTTATGGTACTTATATTTGATAAATAAATAATACTGTTTGTTATAACACAAATTGAGTAATTCTCTGGGAACCATCACGTGTCAACCTGCCAAAGAGATTGGAGAATTTTGAGAGCCCTGTGGCATCAAGACACAAAAGAAAAAGTTTTAGAATAGTTCAAGTTTAAAGTACTGTACTCTCCTACCTCCCACCCACATTCAAGGATGAGGATTACACAGTGTGGGAAGACGGGGAGATCTTGGAGCCGGCCTACTCCATTTGCCCCTCTATGTATTGGCTACTGTAAATGTATCATATATTATGTGAATTAGCCACATATAAATTGTATATATTTGCTGTAATCGTCTCAGACAGGATTTACTGCCATATCTGATGTGTTCGATTTTAAAGTAATAATCTTAATTTTAAAAGTAATATAGCTCAATATTTTTGAAAAAATTAAGCAATGCTCTGGCCAGCATGAATTACTCAAGGAAATTAATGTACTCTGAGCCCCAGCTTCCAGACACAAAGGGGAAGGCTTTAGAGCAATTCCACGTTTCATTATTTAACAAGATTTATATGGGAGTTTATTTAACAAGATTTACAAGGGTAAGTTTTACTTCTCCTCTATTATTTTCCTACACTTTTAGCTGAATTACAGACTTAATAATAAGTAAAATGAATAACTGTTAAAATGAAGGGAGATCTTGGGACCCAGGATCACAATCCCTCACACATAGGGATTCCAGAATTGTAGATGTGATAAAAATCACCAATGCCCCCAGGCCTTTATTCATCCTGCTACTTTATCCCATAACTATCACCAAACCCTATCCTTGGGGAGGTGAATTTGAGAAATGCATCTCCCTCTCTACATTCAGCCACTTGTGAATAAACTCTTTTGCAAAACTCACCTCAGTGATTAGCATACTATATAGTGGGGAAGATAGGACTGGTCCAGTAACAGTGGAAGGAATAGCAAATTCTGTGTAGATAGTATCTGATGATACTTTTGTGTTGCAAGCAAATTACTTTTGGGGCTTAAGAAAAGTAAAAAATCTTTATGTGAGTTCCTCTTTTAAAAAAAGGAGAGACTTTCTTGTGCTTTATCTTGTAGATGACTCTTAAGAGAAAACATGTATGAAAATCTACAAGGACTATCTGGCACTTCAAGAAACATTAGTCCCGGCCTACACATACTGCTTTTGCCCTCACATAAACACATGACTTTAACATAAATTGCATAGAACATAGCTGTTATAGACAGCTTCTGGGAATGTAAGTTAGAAATAAAATCTACGCACATTTGAATAATGTATTAAGCTTCGGTGTTATGTCATTACAAGATAAATATGGAAGAAAGAAAATATTCCCACTACTTTTATAAATCCAAGAAGCACACTTGACACTGTTAAGCTAGTTCTGGTTTAAGATTAGGAAGGAATCATTCCTGTGCTCACTTCAGCAGCGCATACACTAAAATTGGAATGATACAGAGATTAGGCACGGACCCTGTGCAATGATGGCACACAAATTCGTGAAGTATTCCATATTTAAAAAAAGAAACAAATCATTCCTGCCTACTCAGTCTGTCTCGAGGTTTATCAATTCTCCAAGAAGTAGTCCGTCAAAGCAGTTGTAGCCAATCAAAGTCTCCAGGCTAATGCAAACATTCATGTCCAGAACACTATCTCAAACAGATAGTCCACCCAGTGTATGGAAATGAATGAGTGAATGTCCTTGGGCTCAATCTCTAAATGATTACAAGTCTCCTTGTGCAGGGGGTTACAATCACACACTGATAAATGGAACACTACAGGGTCTGAGCACTTTAGCATATCAGCCCTTGTTCTGTGCATGGGACTCATTAGTGAGAATAAGCAAAAGCCCTTGCCTTCCATGCAGTTATGATCTTGGGTCTTAAAATATACAGGAGGAAACAATAAGTGATGAAATACCACATACACTATAGTGCCAAGTAGTGGTAAGTGGCATGAATATGAATGTGGATGTGAGTCTTAGCAGATTAATCTATTATTCCACCAACAGTTTAAAGAAATGGTTAAAGGAGATTTTGGTACATTGAATGTACAAGATAAGTGTATAGTATCATGTACATAGCAAAACTGCTGTCAGAGATTACTGGGGTGGGGATGGGAATTAAAGAATACTGAGGTCATGTCAAAAGGACACAAGAAGTCAGGCATGGTAGCACACACCTGTAATCCCAGCATTCTCAGAGGCTGAGGCAAGAGGAGGATTTAAAGTTTGAGCCCATCCTGGGCAATTTAATAAGACTCTACCTCAAAAAAAGGAAAAGAAAAAGAAAAAAGAAAGCCTGAAGAGGTTTATACTGGCCAAAAATAGTATGTGATCATTAAAAGAAGACCTTAATATACTGAAACACATTAAACATTTTTTAAAACTGTCAGGACATTACTCAGGAAAAGTTATACAAACAAGTCAATTGAAAAATATTCAACTATATTAATAAGAACATAAATTAAAACTATACTGTTATATGATTTTTCACTTAACAGATTAGCAAAAATTTAAAGGTTTGACCACATAGTCTTTTGTTAAGCCCATGAACAAACACTCTTATACTTTAATGGTAGGAATGTAAAACATCACTGCATTTGAGGAGAAATGGTCACTATCCAGCACAATCACCCTTTCACTCAACAATCCCACTTCTTGGAATCCATACCAAAGAAACACTGGTAAAAAATCCATTATGACATATGTACCGGATTATTTATTGCAATTCTATATATAATAGCAGAATAGTAAAACCTAAACTAAATGTTCCTCAGTAGGCCTGGCTGAAACAACTACAATATGTCCACTAGATGAAGTATGATGAAGCTGAAAAAAATGAAGAAAATACACTCTGTATACCACTTTGATGTGATCCCCCTGACAGATTGTTAGGTGAAAAAGGACAGGTGGAAGAAAGTATGTGAAATATGCTACCATTTGTTCATTAAAGGAAAAAAGGACTATCGATATATATATATATATATATATATATATATATATATATAATTTTCTTAATCTTGTCCTTCTAATTCTCACATCATAGATCCCAGTAGCTTCGACTGTAGGATTGGCAGCAGCCTGACAGCCTAACTTTGTGAAGACTCATAGGCACCTAGGAACCCAGGCACCCACCTTCCCATGACAGCCACTGCCCAGATTTTTACAAAGAAAGTCAATTCTGCTCAAGAGGCAGGAAAGAGCACAAGGGACCTGCAGATTTCAGGTCAAACTTGCTCCTGCAAAAGTTGAAGCTAAGCCAAAACCAACAGTCAACAGGAAAAAAGGGAAACCTTTAGGAGAAGAAGTACAAACATAAGGAAAAGGAGGAATAAAATGGAAACCCATTAGAGTGGCTAAACAAGACAGTAAAGAGTGTAGGAAAGGAAAATAGAAGATGGCCTCACCTCTGACTCAGCCCAAAAGAAAGAAGCCAAGTGTGACTGGCATATTTACACCAAGTCCTATTAGTGGTTCCAGAACTTCCCTCTACAGTGCAGAAAAATGGCTTTCATCAACTATTCCAATACCTCCAGGAACATATTTTTTAGAAGGAAGAAATTTCACCTCATTTCATTTTCAAAATGTGTTTAGGAGGTGAAATCATGTATGTCAAGGGCCGTTGTATATAATTTTGGGGGAAAATCATTTCATAATTAAATTGTGATTAGGGCTTGTCCAAGACCTAATATCTGGCCATGGGAGCCAGCTATGGTGTGTAGAAATACAACTCCGTGTGCCTTCCATCACAGTTGAGGCCTCAATGGTCCATGATGCTGTGATGCTCCAGGGCAAGATTACATCAGCTGAAGACTTCCTGGTTCCTTGAGAACAACTAGTGATTTAAGAGTTTCACCTGAGGGAAAGGACGAACTTCTTATTCACCTGCCATCTCTTCCCACTATCCTCATTTTCATAAGATCCCCATTAGTTTAAGATCACCATGGCCCTCTGAGTCATCCGAAGTGATACTCATCAATATAAGATTCTTCTCAGTATAAGGCCACTGCTGCCCTCTGAGGTATCCAATAATCCCCTCACTATTTTCCTCAATGTAGATGTGATTAATAAATACCGAGGTTCTTCAAAGGCCCAATCCAAAACTGGGCATCTAAGAGGTATATGCATGTCTCAGATGAAAAAATGTAAATGGCAAATAAATACATTTTTAAAAGTTCAACATTATTGGTCACTCAAGAGATGCAATTAAAGCAACACTGAGATTCCATCTCACCCCAGAAAGAATGACTATCATCAAGAAATTAACCAATAACAAATGCTGAAGGGGCTGTGAGGAAAAAGGAACACATCTCCACTCTTGGTGGGAGTGTAGACTGGTTGTACCACTGTGGAAATCAGTGTGGAGATTGCTCAAAAAAATAGGATTTGAAATCACATTCTGCAGGGGATGTAGCTCAGTGGCATAAGCACCTGCCTGGCAAGATCCTGAGTTTGATTCCCAGTACAGAAAGAAAGAAAGGAAGGAAGGAAGGAAGGAAGGAAGGAAGAAAGAAAGAAAGAAAGAAAGAAAGAAAGAAATCACACTCCACCTAGTTATTCCCCTTCTGGGTATTTTCCCAGAAAAATTTAAAAACATCATACAACAGTGACATATGTGCCCCCATGTTTATAGCAGCACAATTTGTAATAGCTAAATCTTGGAAACAACCCAAATACCCATCAACTGAGGCATTCTTTAAATTGTATTTAATTCTTTAAGTTGTATTTTCATACAATGGAGTATGAAATTCCATAAAAAAGGATAAACTCGAGACTTTTATAGGTAAATGGTGCAACTTGAGACCATACTCATAAGTGAAATAAATCAGACTCACATGTATAGACATCAAAATGTCTCCCTTGTGTGAGAATTTGAAAAAGTACATAAGGTCGGTCTAAAATGTACAATACATATTGTGACATGGGAAGAAATTGTTCAAAAGGAAAGAGGAACTAGGGTAGGGGAAGGGGAAAGGAAGGAAGGGAAAGAAAAAACTACAAGGTAGTTATACTAGTTTTTCTTACCTCATTGAAAAGAAAGTTTTGTGCCAGTATTATTTGGAGAACTTTTTATGCCCATATATTGTACTCTGAATAAGTACTTTGAAAATAACAATATACAGTGTATAAGTATTGTTACTCTCCTATTATTTTGTTATGAAATCTTGTTTCTATTTTTTTAATTAAATAAAATATAAACAATGGCTGGGCTTGGTGGTGCACCCCTGTAATCCCAGCACTCGGGAGGCTGAGGCAGGTGGATCATTGCAAGTTTGAGGCCAGCCTGGGCTACAAAGTGAGCTCAAGGCCAGCCTGAACTGCATAGCAAGACCCTGTCTCAAAAAGACAAAAGTAAAATAAAATATAAACAAACACATACATACACACATACCACAGTTCTGGCTGCCTCGTGGCCTTTTGTTCCCTGTGAACAACAGGTCATCCTAGATCCCCATTGCACTGCTACTGGTCTCTTATTCTTTCTTTTCACCATGCCCTGTAACACCTTACAGGAAACTGGGAACTCACTGCAGGGGTCCCAGATAGTACTGATCACTTATTTTTCTGTAAAAACAGATATTTGTAGGATGTTGAATTAAAGGAAGTTTTGATTACCTTATATGTCAACTGTATGCTTGATACATTTTGTCAACTTGGGGAGTCTAGAGGTTTGGCTGAGTGACCCAGCAGGAAGCCAGGGTGCTTACTTTGTACACGTCCTGAGCCTGTGGAAGAGGAGGGCATGGAGACTGTGTGAGAGCTACACGCCCCCTGGGTGGGGGTAGGCTGTTTACAATGTAAGGGAAGGAGAGAGGCTGCTTGGGGCCATTCCTCCCTTTTGCTTGTGGTTTTTGCTGTGCTTTGCTGCCCTGAACAGTTTGCCCTCTGCCATGTGCCTCTCTGCCTCTGAACCAGCCAAGTATGGACTGAAACCTCCACAAACTGTGAGCTAAATAAACCTTTCCTTCCTTCGTTTTGGGCGTTGGGCATTTTGTCTCAACAATGAGGAAAAAGTAACCAAGACATCAACTTAATACCCATAGAGTTGATACAAAGGTGGTTTTATATCCTGTTATATGAATAATAACTAAATAATAATTTAGAGTTGTGGTCATGCTGTTAACATGTCATAAATATTTTGAATTACTTATGCATATTATTTTATTAATTACCATGCCAGAAAGCAATCCAAGATTATTGGAATTGTGTCCAAAGTATTTAGGAGCCAACACGAAAAGGCCAGCAATTTAAGCAAAATTTAAGAATAGTAACTGTAGAAACATCTTGGGAGTGGTGAGCTGGACAAAACGGAGCATGCTGTGAAAGCTCTGGTGTGCACCAGGTGTGATCCAAGGGCCCTGGCTAGGGAAGGGAGGGAGGCGAGGACAGAGAAGGCCGGAGCCAAGGGGACTCATCTAATGAGGGAAACATTTTCTTTCAAGGAAAGGCTAGGGAGGAGCGAGAGGGGAGGGAGAAGAGTGTGGGAAGGCATGGGAAGAGGGGTGGGGGAAGAGGAAGACGAGGAGAGAGAGAGGTCTGTAAGTCTCATGTAGGCTCAGAAGGAGAGATAGAAAGAGAGAAAAAGAGTAAGATTGGTAGGCTTGTAATTCCATGGTAGATCACTTCTGCCAGGCCCTCAGTTCAATCTCCGGCAGCATAAAAAGTGGAAAGAATAGAGAGATCATCAAGAATAACAACTCCAGTGAGCTGATGAATTCAAATACATGAACTATATCAAAATTCCATCTTCATAAAATGAAATTAAGGGAATCCAGAATGCCCCTCACAGTGACAAAATAGTTTCTGAGAGGAACTTTCCTTTTATTGAAGTTTTTCAACTGATAGATGAAGGAAAAATTACAGAACTGGAATCTCAACATTTTTAAAAAGCCAGTAAGATAATGAATCTAGGCAATGATTGTCGACTGCCCCTAAGTTCATAAAAAAGAGATTCAGGCATATCTAGTATATGTCTCCATGAAAATGCACACCACACTTACGAAAACTTTCTGCCAAAAAATCAATCCTGAATCAGAACGAGCCTCTAGATATACAAGTTTACAGGAAATGGAACCAAAGTTTATGTTAACACCACAGGAAGTCAAGGATATGAGAGATTTTAAAGGTTGGACAACCTGTTTTCTTCAATAACAACAAAATTGAAGTCATAATTTAAAATTAAACAGAGGAGCATGGAACCAATTAATTAAGAGAGACATAATTGAAGTATCAATTAAATACAGAGTGTATGGACCTTTTTTGAGTCCTGTTTCAAATTAGGTAAAATTAAACAAGTAGGAAAATTAGAATACTAAAATGAGATTTAACAGTATTAAAGAATAGTGTTAATTGTTTTCATCAATAACGATATTGAAGTTATGGATTTTTTAAATGTCCATATCATTTAGGGGAATTAAGTAAAAGTAGCTATGAGTTGATAATTATTGACTCTAATCAGTGAAAACATGGCAACCCATCCCTCTACTTCTATGTATATTTGAAAAGGCCCATAATAAAAAGTAAGAACTACATATCTCTAATGTTTTAAAATTCGTGTCCCTACTAAGAGTTAAACTTACGAGGGACATAAGTCAACCACTGGTCCAGTTTGGTGGAAATGGCTTGGCAAAAGCAAAAGCAAAAGTGAGGTCAGAAAAGTTAGTATAATTAAGTGCAAATAATTAAATGTCTACCTATTGGGAAATCTAGTATTGTCTAGTCCTAATCTTTAATTAAGATTGTTATACCTTGCTGTCAGAGCACCATATTTACTATCAAATGCAGTCTTTTCTTCCCCCTGTTTCTTGTACCTGCAATTCCCTTATCTGTCCAGCCTAAAGACAGACTTCTCTTCCTTGGGGCAGGCACACAAGGTCCACCTTCTCTCCTTTCTTTACACATCTCCCTCCACAAAATAGATAAAGGTAGTATAGGGAATCTGAAAGTAGAACTGGAGAAACAAATTCTTGCCAATACTGTTAATGGGACTTTACAATAATAAATGTTATACATGTAACACAAATATATATTTAAGACATATATGCATTTTGCCATTTAAGCTCCAAACAATTTAAACAATTTCAGTTCATCCACTCCTCTCTCATCTCCAGCAAACTGCTTACCAAAGACAAAGATGGTTAACACCTCCCTTGAGACATGATTTCTTCACCTCCAAAAGGAGCTACCAATCTGAGGATGTGGTGACAATGTGTGTGTGCCAGAGTCAAACCCTGGGAACATGTAGCCCCAACATGATAATGAGGTGCAGAAAATGCCTCTCTCTCTCTCTCTCTCTCTCTCTCCCCACCCCAAACACTGAAACCAGGAACTCATGTTAACTGAGAGGTCTTCCACTGAGCCACAACCCCAGTGTAGAAGTCTCTTGAAAAAAATACACAACGGTGTATTTTGCCAAGAACACAGAACTTTTGGGAGACAGAACTGGAAATACATCTGGATCCATGGTAGGAAGCTGTGACAACCATATAAGACTCAGTAATCTTAGAAAATCCAACCTGCCTGTAGGGGCAGTGAGGGTACTTTGGCAATGAAAATGTCAAGAGTAGTAATATATTTTGTTGTTTTTTTTTTAATTGCTTTTACTGGTAAAGTTCTGGTAAGCTCATATGAGCTTTGGGCTTGACTTGTTCTTTTTCTAGAAGCTTGAGGTTCAACATTAGGTTCTTTATTTGGGTTTGCTCTGTTTTCCTGATATTGGTATTCACAGGTATAGATATCCCTCAAAGGACTGCATTCATTGTGTCTCCTAAGTTCCACTATGTGTATTAGCATTATTGTTTAATTGTAGAAACTGTCTAATTTCTTCTTTAATTTGATCTGTGACTCATTGGTTGTTCAGGAGGGTGTTATTTAATTTCCATGTGTTTATGAAGTTCTTGTGGTTTCTTTTGCCATTGATTTCCATTTTCACTGCACGATGGACTGATAATATGCATAACATAATTTTTATTTCTTTGCATTTATTTAAGCACTTTTTCTGCACTACTCTGTGATCTATTTTGGAGAATGTCCCATGTGCAGCTGAGAAGAATGTGTGTTCTGATGCTGTGGGGTAGAACACTCTGTAGATACCTACCAAGTCCATTTTTCCAAAAGTTTGGTTCAACTCTGCTGAAAGTGGGCATTGCTGAGTGGCAGGAGGCTTGAGTCTGCGAGCCCACTGTGAAGCAGGCAGCCTTTCACACTATAGCTGTCACACTGCCAGAAGTCTTAGCAGAGTTCCTCAGTAAGATGGCCCAGGCAATGTGGGAGCGCTCACGAATTCCTGATGAGCATCTATTATTGCTGAAGTTTGTCTTTGGCTTTTGAGCTTTCCAGGCCTTGGATGCAGTTGATCAATAGTCCACTACTTTAGTATCATAGCCCAGTGAAAGGTACTTAGAAGTTCTGGTAAAACATATACTTTTTGGCTTCTTGTCTTTATCACTTATATCCTGCATTTGTCTTCTCAGTGCTACAGAAGAGTGACGACCAATTGTGCAAGAACCTCTTGGCAGTTTATCTTAACCAGGTTATGAGGACCTGTCAGCAGCTAAGTGTTCTGACAAGCAGCTGACTGACATATTGATGGAGAAAAAATAAGCATAAATAGTACAGATGGTACACCATTATCTTTCAAAATAGAAATCTCATCAAGAAATACATGTAACAGATCACAATTTACAAGGAAGAAAGATGAAATAGACCTTCTAGATACTTCTTACTACTGTCCTTTTTCTCTTCTAGACTGCATGAGGAACCTTCAGTGGCAGCTGTAGACTGTGGAGGCTATGCATTTGGTGGGAAGCCTTGTGCAGCCTTCTCATGAAAAACCTGTCTGAGTAGAATCAAGCATGGTGGAGTCAAATAAAACCTAATCCATGTTGTATACACATGCACAAAAAGTTTGGTTCAGTTCTCATATTTCATTGTTAATTTGTTGTCTACTTGATCTGTATATTTTTGACAGTGGGGTATTGGAGGTCCCTTATTGCAATTGTATTAGTGCTTACGTGATTTTTCATGTCCATGAATATTAGTTTTTCATTTGGTGTATATATATTTATGATTACTATCTCTTCTTCTTCGAGTTTTCCCTTTACAAGGATGTAGTGACCTTCTTTGTCTAAGTCTTGGCTTGAAATCCACTTTTTCTGCATATAGCTACCCCTGCTTTTTTCTGGACTCCTGTCACATGCAGTTTTATTTTTCATCCTTTGACTGAAATCTATAAGTTTTTTAATTAAATATGTTTCTTGTATGCTTATTTTTGACAGAGGCCAAACACCTTCATGGGATGAAAAGATAGTCTCTTTAAGAAACAGTGATGGGAGGGCTGGGGATATAGCTCAGTGGAATAAGTGCTTGCCTAGTGTCTTGGTTACTTTTTTCTTGTTGCTGGGACAAAATACCCAACACCCAAAATGAAGGAAGGAAAAGTTTATTTAGCTTACAGTTTGTGGAGGTTTCAGTCCATACTTGGCTGGTTCAGAGGCAGAGTGGCACATGGCAGAGGGCAACAGTTCATGGCGGTGGTACACAGCAAAGCAACAAGCACAAGAAGGGAGGAATGGCAACAGGAATGGCAGTAGGAATGGCAGCCAGCAGCCTCTTTCTCTCTCCTACATATACATACTATACACCCTAGGGTATAGCCCTCACACCCATAATCCCAGCAAACTATCTGCCCTAGGGCAGGTATAGCTCTCACACCCATAGTCCCAGCATTGGATCATGGATCAGTCATAAACTCTAAAAGCCACCAAATAACTGCATGAGGATTTGGGGGCATATGCGGACACAAACCGTAACATTCCACCCCTGGTCCCCCAAAGACTCATGCACATGCCTTTATATAAATAGCATTTAGTCCATCTGTAAGAGCTGCCAAGGTCCTAACAGTTTCAGCTTTGCTAAAAAGTCCAAGTCTCAAGTCTCCTCTGAAATGTAAAGCAAACTCTTAGCTGTGAGCACCTGTACAAATGAAAAGTTAAACACTTCCAACATTCAATGTCATAAAGTACACATTATCATTACAAAAGGTACAAACACAGGGATACAGAGCACTGGGACCAAAGTAAGTCCAAAATCCAGCAGGGCTAACATTCTTCCCTGTAGTTCCAAATCCAGCATCTGAAGCAACTTATGGTACATTGTGAGCACCAAAGGGTTTGCATGATTCCACCCCTATGGCACTTCTGGTGGTTACAGCTCCTAGGGCTTCTCTCTTAGGCCCACTTTGCTCCCTCCTTGCAGCTTTCCTCAGACAATACAGGTTCCTGGCTTTTCCAAACTTCTGAGGTCTCCAGGGCACCTTTTGCTTCACACTCACAGCTTTACACACTGCCCCCTTGGGCACACTGCCTGGCCTCCCAGGCCTTCTGAAATCTGGGTGGAAGCCTCCTTAACCTCAGAACTCTTGCATTTTCCTTGCACCTAAAGCCAGGGCCATAGGAATGATGCCAAGGTCTGCTGCCACCTGGAGCAGTAGCCAAACTTTCCTCTCTCTTGGCCTTAGGGGTAGAGTGCCTGGATCGCTGGGCACACTGAATCCAATTCTGAGGAGCAAATTCTCTATGCTGTCACCATTCTGGAAGATGGCTCTCTACAGCTTTCTCCTCAGGGCAAGGTCTTTCACCTTTGCAGTTTTGAGGCTGCAAAGGGTGGGGACTTGCTTCTTGTGATGCCCTCAGGCCATTTCTTTATTCTCTTGTTCCTTTTTGGCACCAGAGATGTCCTCAACTCTATCTTTCCAATCCACAGCTTTACTGGAGCTTCCTTTCTGGCCAAACTCACAACATTTTAAATCAGTCTGCTGGGATCTTTGCTCTTGATTCTCAACATAAATCTGGCTAAAGGGCCAGTGTCTTGGTTACTTTACTCTTGTTGCTGAGACAAAATACCCAACACCCAAAATGAAGAAAGGAAGGTTTATTTAGCTTACAGTTTGTGAAGGTTTCAGTCCATACTTTGCTGCTTCAGAGGCAGAGTGGCACATGGCGGAGAGCAAACTTCATGGCAGCAGAGCACAGCAAAAACAACCAGCAAAAGGGAGGAATGGCTGCAAGTAGCCTCTTTTCTTCCCTTACATTGTAAACAGCCTACCCCCACCCAGGCGGCATGTAGCTCTCACACAATCTCCATGCCCTTGTCTTCCACAGGCTCAGGATGTATACAAAGTAAGCACCCTGGCTTCCTGCTGAACCACTCAGCCAAACCTCAAGACTCCCCAAGTTGACACAATGTATCAGCCATAACAGCCAGGCATATAGCTCAGTGGCACAAGTGCCTGCTTGCAAGTGCAAGGTCCTGAGTTCGATTCCTGGTACCAGAAACAAAGAAACAAACAAAATCTGGCCAAAAGCCCCCCAAAATAGCCATGCCACTGCCCCAATATTCGACTGCCTTGAAATTTCTTCTGCCAGATTAATCAGTCTACCACCCTTAATCTCAATTTTAGGAAATTCTCTGGACAAACTTTCTGCTAAGCCATAACACACATCATCTGAAGTCTAACAACCAATGCAGTCTTTCTTTCCAGCAGAAACCTTCTGAACCCTGTCTCTACCAGCAGGATTTCTATCAGCCTTCTGGTCTTCTGAACTCGGACCAGAATCTCCCAAACAGAGCAGCTTAAGCTGTTCAAGCTCTACTCTTTTGGGCAAAATCTCCAAACCTTTCCAAACTCTTCCCACAAGCCATTTCCAAAGGCTCTTAAACCACACGATCAGGTGTAGTCACAGCAATTAACCCACTCCACAGGTACCAAATTCTGTCTTGGTTACTTTTCTCTCATTGCTGAGAGAAAATACCTGACATCCAAAACTAAGGAAGGAAGGGTTTATTTAGCTGTTTGTGGAGGTTTCAGTCCATACTTGGCTGGCTCCAAAGCAGAGTGGCACATGGCTGAGTCACTTAACCAAACCTCTAGACTCTGCAAGTTGACACAATGCATCAACCATAACAGAAGGTATGTTCAACATCACTGGTCATTGGAGAGATGTAAATTAAAACAATGCTGAGAGTATATCTTACTCCAGCGAGAACGGTTATTATCTAGAAATTAACCAATAAGAAATGCTGGCAGGGCTCTGAGGAAAAAAGAATCCTACTCTACTGTTGGTGGGAATGTAGGCTGGTGTAAACACTGTAGAAATCAGACTATAGATTCCTAAAAAAACTCCCAAGTAGAGGTTCCATTCAACTCAGCTATTCCCTTTCTTGGTATCTTCCTGAAAGAATTAAAAGCATCATACCAGAGCAATATATGCATACCCATGTTCACAGTAGCACAGTTTGTAATAATTAAATCTTGGTAACAGCCCATCAACCAATGAATGGATAAAGCTGTGGTTTTCTTTGAACAATGGAGTACTACTTAGCCATAAAGAAGGACATATTTAAAACATTTCTAGGTAAATGGATATACCTTGAGACCATATTCTTAAGTGAAATAAATTGGACACATATGTGTAAGTACCACATTTTTTCTCTCGTGTGAGAAACTGAAAGTTTAAATAAGGACCAAAATATATAACAGATACTGTGAAATAGGAAAAAAATATTCAAACGGAAAGGGGAACTAGCAAGAGGGGAGGGAGGAAAGGGAGCAAGGGAAAAGAAAAATGAGAAGGATAAAATGGAAATGAAGGTTTTGTAAATAGGGAGGGGAAAAAGGTTGAAGGGAGGCGAAGGGGAAAAAAGGAATCAAGATATATAATGTACAGGTACAGACCCCCTATGATGAATTGTTATGTATATCTAAGTTGTATCAATAAACTTAATTTTTAAAAAATTACACTATGATAATAAGATTGATAGTGAAGCTGATATAGGAGAAAAACTCCCAACCTGAACAATATCTGGGGCGAGTTTGTGTTCTCTATAATCAAAGAATGAGTTTTAGGAACAACGGAGGTTAAGAGCAGAATATATTTATTGGGGGAAAGAAAGCTTCTGTCTGAGAGAGGGACAGAAAGGGGGCCTGAGTGGGTTGCCAAGCACCCTACCTTTCCTAGGGGTTTTATAGAGCAAAACCACGAGGTGAGGCGGGTCCTAGGTGGGGAAAAATGGGAAATCACAAGGTGCACATGAGGTGGGACAAAACTATGATCAACGGATAAAGTTAAAAGCATAATTCCTCAGGTAAAATTGATTATATCAGAATCAAATAGGGAAGCAAGTCATGTAATAAGTGGGCAAGAATACAGAACAGGGGCTTTTCCTGTAAGGGATTGAGTTAGTGACTCTTCCTGGCTTCTTCAAGGTGATACAGACCTGCTTAGAACATAAGTCCCTAATGCTTATCCTTAAGGAGGTATATGGGTGCCTTTGCTTTACCCTTGAGGTCTGGCCCACAGCTGGAGGTGGCTGTCTCCCTGACAGTTGTAAGGTACCTTGTCTTCCACACTCGCTCCTTTGAGAGCCTAGCCCTATCTGACTGCCTGTAATATTTTTATCTAACTCAGTTGCCTACAACAAAGCCAGCCATGGTGGTGCATGCTTATAATCCCAGAGCTCATAAGGCTGAGGCAAAATGATCCTGTGAGTTCAAGGTCAGCCTGTGCAACGTAGGGAGTTCCAGGCTAGCCTGGACTACATTATGGGGATGAAAAATAAAGTAATATTGATTTTGTAAATGGTACATCATGATTATAAAATTGATAGCGAAGCCGGGTGTGGGGGTACACGCCTGTAATCCCAGCACTCAGGCGGCTCAGGCAGGAACGTCCTGTGAGTTCAAGGTCAGCCAGTGCTATGTAAGTTCAAAGCTAGCCTGAAGCCTGTCTCAAAGAACAAATCAACAACAAAGAATGAATATAAATCCTTAACACAAGTGAAGCCAGAAGTGGTCACATTTCACAACAAAAGGTCAGAGGGTCTGATTCAGTCCATCTGGGGGGTGTGTCCTCAGAATTTACATTCCTAATGAGGCCCCAGGTGGTGATACACAATCCACAGTGTGAGAAACACAGGCACACAGTATCCATGGAGATGCCTGTAAGCCACAATTTCTGTGGCTACTAACTTTTTCTTGATCCTACCAAGATTACACACACTTGAAAATGAATCCCCTAAGTGGCTGGGAGTCTGAGTGAGATGCCTTTACATCCTAGAATACTTTCCTGGGTAGTGTTAGATTTGAGTGTGCAATCACTAGTGGCAGGAGGGTATGCCTGTGTGCACGCTGAGGGATCTGCACAGCTGCCCTCTCAGATATTGCTCACATCTCACCTCTTTTGCTTCCACTGCTTTTTTCTTACCTAGCAAATAAGCAAACGCTGTGATCTCAGGATTCGGCCTATCCTCTCCCGGCATTCGGGGACATCTAGTGGCTAAATGAAGAATCGTTACTCATAGTTAAGAGAAACTTCTGGAAAACTCACTGCAAAGTATGAAAAGCAAATACTTACTAGGAACACCTACTAGGTTACTCTCTTGAGAAAGGCTTCTTGGGCTTAAGAAAGCTAAATGGTACACTGACTTAGGAGTCAAAATGTGAAATTTATTCCAACAGAAGTGTAAAATGTAGTATCAATAACACCTGATTAAACGTTTGCTGAGTGGGCACGCATGTGGACAGACACACACATAAACAAAGCCAAAATAAGTTTCCTGGCAATTTTGATAGAAATTACAGATCGTCAGAGACTCAATACCCACTACATCTTTAGTTGGAAATTTTTCTAGACAGTGCTCAATGGAAAGTGTCCCTGAATAAAGTGTGGTCAAGTAGTATCAATTCGGTATTTGCCGCCTATCTCAGGGTATTTCTTTGGGTTCCCAGGTCTAAATAGTGCAGGAATAACAATCCAGTTCCAAGGTAGTGAGATCTATGAAAGTTCATATGCAGCTGGGAGTGATCGGGCAAAATTGAAAACTGAAGGTCATTGTGGGGTAAAACTCACAGGCACGGTAATGCAGTCAGAAATGTAAGCCCCAGATGAAGGTGCCACAGGTACAAGGTATTGTGATAACCAGATGGGTGTCATACCTTAAAAGAAAATTTAAACTACTTGTTAAGGAATCAAAAGGAAGATACTAAGGAACCAGGAAAAGTGCTTCTTGAAGTTGCTTTTTTAATATTAGACCTCTGGCAGCTGAATTGTGATGAATCTCAAAACATTGCTTCAGGATCAGCAATATGAGTACATTCTGAGGCAGTACGCAGAGCTACTAAATCAGAAACTTTCAAGTAGGAGGCCCAGCAATGTGTTAACAGCCCCTACAAATGATACTGATGCAGGATAAAGTTTAAAACCACTATTTCAAAACAAGCTTTAAATACCCTGGTGTCTGGGCACAACAGCACACACTAAAAATGCCAGTGATTAGGAGGCTGAGGCAAGAGGATCTTGAGTTTGAAGCCAGTGTAGACCACAATGGTTCTATTAATGAATATGACATTACAAAATTCATGCTGTATAGACTTACTTCTTCCTTTAGACTGGGTCTCATATTCTAGATTTGTCTTGAACTATGTAGCCCAATCTGGTCTCCCACTCACAGTGATCCTCCTCCCTCTGCCCCCAAGTGCTGGGGTTGTAGGTGTGCACCACCTCACCTGGCCCTACTTTTTTTAACAAATGTACGCCAAATTTTTTCATTTGTGGTTAAATGAAAATAATTATTTACCTTTTACTTCTTTAGATTTTATAGAATATTGTTTTGATAAAGTATGAAGTCTCCAAGTCTTATGGAGATACATGTTTAGAAACAAGAAAATGTTCAAATATCAGTACAAATCAAAATAGCAATAGTGTATCATTTTTTTTGTCTTTGTGAGGCAGGGTCTCACGATGCAGTTCAGGCTGGCTTAGAGCTCACTTTGTAGCTCAGGCTGGTCTCAAACTCGTTAAGATCCTCCTGTCTCAGCCTCCCAAGTGCTGGGGTTACAGGCATGCGCCACACCCAGCAATTTCTCAACTATCAAACTTGCAAACATTAACAATAATGTAAATCTGGGGTAATTACCTGTGCACGTCTACAATCCCAGCACTCTGGGAGGCTGAGGCAGGAGAGTCCCAAGTTCAAGTTCAGCCTAAGCAATTTAGGGACTTAGCAAGACCATGTCTCCAAATATAAAATTCAAAAAGGGCTGGGGATGTAGCTCAGTGTGAAGGTCCTGGGTTCAAGCCCCAGTAGAAGGGGAAGGGAAAGGAAAAGGGAGGGAGAGGGAAAAGAAGAGGGAGAAGGGGAGTGGGAGAGGGAGGGGAGGGGAGGGAACAGGGAAAGGAGAAGGGGAGGGAAGGGAAGAGAAGCAGGGAAGCAGGGAGGGAGGGAAGAAGGAAAAGTATCATTACGGATGGTACAAGGGCCAGCATGGTGGGTGATACCTGTAAACCCAGCACTTGGGAGGCTGAGGCAGGGGGATTGTTGACAGTTCGAGGCCAGCCTGGGGTACAAAGTGAGCTTAAGGCCAGCCTGAACTGCATATTGAGACTCTGTCTCAGAAAGACAAAAAACAAAACAAAATTAAGGATGGTACAGATGAAAAATAAAAAGCATGCACTTTCTGGGGAAAGACCAAGTACCATAATCTTTCTGGTAAGTTAAGAAAAATCAAAAGCTTTAAAAATGTGTATACCTTTGACTCAGCAATTCCAATTAGAGAAATATATCCTAGAAATGATATATAAAATGATGCACATATGAAGATGCTAATGTAATATTTATAGTTTAAAAATTAAGAATTTAAACTTCAAAGGAAGTCAATTAAGATGTGTATATATGATGAAATATCATTAAAAATCAAGCTATATAAGACTATTTTTTCCAGTTTTTAAAAGGAGGATTTATTTAACAAGTTTCACTTAGTACAATACATCTAAATGGAAATCACAATACAAGGAAAGATTTAAATCAAAGTCTCAGAATTCCATACAACTGACATGACCAAACTCCTAAAGTATTACATCTCAAAATTGTCCCAGATCTTTAAAAAAAAAGTAAAAGTGTACACTCACGTGCCTTACAGGATATTAAACCAAAAAGCTAGAATTAACAAACATGCCAAATGTTTTCACTTTGAATCATAGACACAGCTCCTATATTTGAGTTTTACAGAACAGCATGTTTCTCAACATGCATCTGAAGTTTTCAATGTACTGTGGTATAAGAGCAACATATAACATAAGTGAAACTGCTTTAACCTAAATATGCTTACTGCTTAGGTACACTCCTACAACATAACTAACTTGAGGAAAGCTGAAAGGTGTTTTACGTTATGGTCAATACTGAAATTTGTTATTACATCCTAGATGATATTTCAGTGTTCAATATTATATAAGGTTTAAAACAATCTTGATTTCCACTTTACAGTAAGCATGAATCACAAGCCTGTAATGCAAAACTAATAAACTTAATTTTTATTTTCTTAAAAAAGAAAGGAGAAAGAAAAAAAAAGAAAGAAAAAGAAAAAAGGGAGAGAAAGAAAGGGAGGACGGGAAAGCTAGCTGACCAAGAGCAATCGAAATCCACTATATTTTCCATTTACCAATCACACTAGATACACTAGGCATCCCTCCCATTCTATCCAACTCCCGCAATGCACAGCTTTTATTTCTATAGTAGCTGTTTAGTGCTCCTTGTGTAACTTAAGCAAGGTTTGACTGATAGTCACTGGAGTTTTCCTGCAGAACTTGGTCATATCCGCTCATACTGCTCTGACCACCATAACCACCTCCATAGCCACTACTCAGCTGCTGGCTAGCAGGACCCCCATAACTAGACTGGTTAGATAAGCCCATCCCTCCCATCATTTGGCTACCATACGCACCACCACTTGCCCCTGCTGTAGAATTCAAAAAGAGTTCTACATAACTGTGATCATAAGCCCCTCCACTTGTTCCTGCGGTAGAATTCAAGAAGAGCTCCACATATCTGTGTTGCATATTAGCTTTATCTTTTGCCATAGCGGCTACTGCATCTTCATGAGTAGCAAATTCAACATCTGCCTCACCAGTAACCCTGCCATCGGGCCCAATTTCAATGTGCACTCTCATGGGGTTAAGAGGAGAGAAGAAATTATAAATATCATTCTCAGTGGCTCTGTAAGGTAAGCCCCTCATGTGTACACAGTGCCCCGTGGTGCTCTGGAAACTGGACCCACTATCTCCATATCTATGATCAGACATCCCTGAGAAACAGTAATTGAGGTCTCTTCCAAACCTATCAGACCCAAAGCCATACCCATCGTTATAGCCACCATAGTCGTCGTAACCTCCATACCCTCCGCCATAGGCACCCCGCCTCATCCTTTCAAAGCCAGTTCCTCTGCCAATGCTATTGTACCCTCGGCCAGCCCCAGGCCTATCGTAAGGCCCTGGCCGCTGCATAGCCATGAGCTTTCGAGGGGGATCATAATGGGTTCGGACTTCAGCTCTGCTGCTCTTGAATATTTCAATGTACCTGTGCCCTATTCTTTCCTTGTGTTTCTTTAAGGCCTTTTCAGCTATCTCCTGTGAAGCAAACTGCACAAAGGCCTCCCCTGTGCTCCGCCCCTGAAAGTCCACTGGCAGTGTCATCCCATTTGGCACAATTTCCAACCCTGAAAAGAACTGAACAATCTCTTCCTTGCTACAGCCAAATGGGAGTCCTCTAAGCCGGACGAAACCATCATTGGCAGTATCAGGACTATTTGGACCTGTATGCTTCAGCACCCAATCCATTTCAACACTGTTGGACTTGAATACTTCAACATATCTGTGACCCATGGTTTCTCTGTCCTTCTTCAAAGCCAATTTCACTTCATCTTCCGATTCAAGTTCAACAAATGCTTCACCACTTGGTCTGCCTTCTCTGGTGTAGATGAAACGAATACCTGATGTGCCATTCTGGATTTTGCAATCAGAGAAGAAGCGCATCACTTCATCAGCTGAGCAGGACCAGGGTAGGCCCCTGACCTTCACCACGAACCCCTCCCTGCCTTCTGTGCTCAGCATCATGGTGACTGTTGGGCTCTTGATGGCAAGCTTGGCTCAATGCAATTTTGATGGGGCTGAAAAAACAATTAGGAGACTATTGTCATGGGAAAACATTCAGAATACAGTAAGACAAAAAAGCCAAAAATATAAAGCTCAATTACACTATTAGCTTTTTAAAAATACACCCATATAAACAAAAAGACTACACCAAATCTTTAACTGATTCATTCAGTCATTATTTTCAATGCCTATTATGTGTCAGGTATCACTAATGGTGGTTATTAAGAGTAGAAGGAATATGAGAACTTTTTTGTTTCAAAGGATGTTTTCCCTTTGAGCATTTTTGTATGTTCTACATTTTCTGCTCTGACCATGTGTAAACATCATAGACAGTAAATAAAAAGACCTAAAACACTTAACAGCAACAAACCTAGTGAAAGATATCAGCAAAAAATCTGATTAAATCAAATGAAAAACTCTATTAAAGGATTAAACAGAACTATATGAGAAGATATATTAACATCATATAAAAATATGTACAAGTCAATAAAATCACAGAAATATTAAGGCCTAAGACATAAATGGAACAAAGGCGTTACTGGGAACTTACATATTCATACATTTTTAGGTGCCAGCTCCAGTGCTCACCTCTAGCACACAAGCATCAATAAACCAAGAAAAGGCTTATGGTCCTACAGGGTACTGTGTGACTTCACTGCACACGCACATTGTATCTACTATGACAGAACTCTCTGCAGTGAGTAAGGGTAGTATAAAGGAGGACCTACTTGGTCAATTCTCTCAGTTGGGGGCAGGATGGTTAAGTAAAACAGAATAACTCCTTCAGAGATCCATAAACAAAATGGAACACAAAATAGAAAGGGGCCAACAAGGAGTAAGGCTGACAAGGTAAGAGATCAGATCCAAAGTGGTATCATCATAACCCTTTGAGTCACATCATCCAGGCAACAGTGTGACACTCAAAGAACAGGGGTTCTAGGTACAGTGAGCAATAGTTAGAAGGGCCTCTTAGAGATATGTTAAGGGATTCACTAAGAAAACAACAGTAAAAAGGTGAAGAAATATGTGATCCATATTGTAGACTTGATAATAAGAGGATACAGGAGAGGTGCCTGGGAAACATTCAAATCTCATCAATCATTAGAAATGCAAGTTAAAACCAGAATTAATCATCTATTTTTAGAAATGCAAGTTAAAACCAGACTTAATTACCATCTAGATAGTGGAAAGTAAACAGTG